>SNQJ01S0047160.1:102154-114937 GCA_010110895.2 Picea sitchensis | reverse complement strand
ATGGGCGGTTCACCATCCCATCCCTCATCAAGCCATCCGCCTACCAGCCTGCGAGGCATTGAATTTCAGCGCCAGCGAGCCGCTTTTGGTTCTCCGGGCCAGTAGAGTCCAAATACGGTATTTAATTCTCGGTGGAAGTTAACGCCACCTTTTCAGGTGCCCTCCACCGCCATCATGGTCTCTTTTTCTGCACGTCCCCTCATCAACAATCCTGCAATAAATTCAGAATGTTATTCACATTCATTGACCTCTTTTTCAAGGTCCATTTACATCACATATTCACATTTATGAGTTTGCCATAGTTCTTGGCCAGTCCAGTTATATTTACAAGTTGGGGGAAACAAGGTGTTACATAGATCTACTTACCCTCACAAGGGAGTCCTTAGTTGACCCCATATGCCCCCCCAAAAATAGTAGGCACTAGTCTTCTCCCATTTAGTTAATCGTAAATTCTAAAATTCAAATTTTATTTGTGTTTTAGGGTAATTCTAAGTTAATTTAGCTTACATTCAATTTCAACCATCGAAACCCTAGATGTCCAGGGTTTCCTTGTGCATTTTTGACCTAAAAATCATTTTTATTTGAACCTTTCCCTAGTTGGTCTTTATTGCATCCATTTTAGGGATGGATGTCTTGGTCTTTTTAGGTTGTTATATCCCTTAAATTTCCAGAATTAACAAGTTACTTGAAACCTTGGTTTTATTCTATGTTTTAGCCCTAAGAATCACTTGTCTAAAATCTGTTTGAGTGACTAAAGTTTATTGTTGTTATAACTTGTTTACTATTGTAATTTATCTATATTTTATACAAGTTTTGCAACAGCCTTGAGTCATTTTCATATTTGTATTGTTTGGGGATCATTTTGCATTGAATAATAACTTGATTAACCCCCTAAGTTAGCCTTAAAGTACATAAAACCCAAATCTTGAATTTACTTTGTGTAACCACCTAATCCACAACTTGTTTGATATATTTAGTTGGTGGTTAATTGAGTAGCTATCTAGGAGACCTTAGAATTGATTGTGTCTTACCTTAGGAATTCTAAAGGTTGTTAGGGAAGCCTCTCTTGTGTCAGATCCATCGTTCACTAAAATGAGGGAAGTTGTTGCATGGGTGGCAGTGGTAACACTTTTAATGTTCCACTCATTTTGTACCTTGTGAAGGCTTTGCACTAGGGTGTAAGACTGTGTGATACCATATACAAGGCTAATCTCATTAGCAATGCAATTTACAACTACCCCACTAGCTTAATGATGAGCTCCTACTTCAATCATGACTCCATAGTGAAGAAAGCACGAGGTCGTTCTTGCTTTGTCCTACATGTCCATCCCCTAATTCATTTTGGCATTCTCATTCACCCATATTGGAGTATGCTAGCTATAGAACTGTGTGTATTTTTATGTGTGTGTCCTAATGCAAGACTTTATTGGATTTTATGGCTACATGACAAGTGGCATATAAGTAGACATGTAGCTCAACCAACCAATATACCATGTGTGCTAGCCAACGTCAGGTTGGCAATTTCGACTCCTTAGGTAATGGCTTGTGAGTTGGTCAGAGCACTGTCTCTAGGAGAGTCGATTATGTACTCTTCCCACCCGAGAAGTGAGTGATACAATAATATTGTCCTCGAATGATGGGATTTCCATCGTAATAATGGAAAACAAAAATATATTGCTTTAATTTTATTATTTGTGAAAGTGATAATTTTGATACCTTTTATACTCTTCAATAGTTGGCATGGCTATTACAACTTCTTTAACCTAATTTGTTTAAACTTTTAGCGTAATTTTCTTTAATGGGACTAATGATGTTAAGGAAAATTGTGCATATTAATAATGGTTGAGGACTTGTTTTCTTAGATACAAATCTAGACAATGATGATTAGGGGCGTACTCCTGATACAAAGATGGTCCCTTTGATACAAGGCTCACCCCATTGGCAATGTAATATGCAATGGCCCCGCTAGCTTAATGACGAGCTCCTATTTCAATCATGACTCCATAGTGAAGAAAACATAGGGTCCTTCTTGCTTTGTCCTACATGTCCATCCCCTAATTCATTTTGGCATTCTCATTCACCCATTTTGGAGTATGCTAGTTATAGAATTGTGTGCTTTTTTTTTGTTGTCTCAATGCAAGATTCTATTGGTTTTTATGGTTATCTGACAAGTGGCATATAAGTAGATAGGTAGCTTTATTGGCCAATCTACCCTGAGTGTTAGCCAGCTTAAGGTAAACAATTTTGAATCCTCGGGTAGTAGCTTGTGAATTGGTCACAACTTTATCTCTGGGAACAACAATTATGTACCTTTCCCACCCGAAAAGTGAGTGATATGGCAATATTCTCCTCGAAGGATGGATTTCCACGGTAATAATGGGAAAAAACATTTCTTTAGTTTTATTGTATGTCAAAGTGGTAACTTTGATACCTTACATTCTCTTGAGTAGTTGGTACAATTATTACAACTTCTTTAACCTAATTTGTTTTAAACTTTTAGCCTAATTTGCTTTAATGATACTAATAATGTTAAGGGAATTTGACAAAATAAATACCCCTTGAACCTAAGATACAAGTTGAAAAAAGTGAATGTTATATGACACAACCCCATGTTTCAAAAATCACTTGCAAAAAAATTGTAGATGTATAAAAAAAGATGATATATCATTTGTCTGTCTTACTATATTTAAATAATAATCATAATTAAATTAGCATAGATTTGTTTTAACCTTGGATTTATTATTATTTTTGTTTTTATATTAAAGATTAGGTAGAAGTGTTTTCAATTTCTTTCAATCTATTTGCAAGGATAGTGTGAGGTCCATATCATTATAATTTCTATAAAAGTTGTTCTTTGTGTATGACGACTTTATAGTGAAACATACCTAGGTAGTCTACAACTCTTGCAATATTATCATAGACACTCGTACTTGATAGTCGAAATCAACCAACGAGTTGATGTTTTACCTCATACTGTAGGAGAAAAAGTGGTTCCAACCCTCAATTATACTTCCACCCACAACAACCTTGAATTTATTATGTGTGGAGAGGGTTTAAAAAATATTTTAAAATTTTGACCTATTTTATGATAAAAAGCACTAGATGAAGTTGAGGGATCAAGGCCCAAGTGGTCAAGTGAGCGATGGGTCTAGGGTTTAGGCTAGGTTTTTGTAGGTGTGAGGTTCTGCAATTTCTGTATGGGCTGAAGCAATGTGGTTAACTGTGTGTAGGCCTTTGTTTTTTTCCTTACTAACATGGAAACCATTACTAACTTGGATTGGGAGGCAGAGGATGCCCTTTGGGCTAGTGAGGGTCTTTTAAAGCCTGATGAGGACTACATGTGTATGTACCATAGTCTATGCAATGCCTCTTTGCTCAGCTCATCCCAACACTTGTCGGTTAAGGATGATGTGGTGGTTGAATATGGATCCTCGGATTCGAGGTTGGTTGGTGAACAACGTGCAAGTCTTGGAAAATCTTCTCTTGTAAAGAAGAGTTCTCACAACCATGGGAAGGCGGTGGTGAAGAGTTCGGAGGCTTTAGCTACTGGAATCTTAGTTAAGGGAAGGGGTGCCGAAAAAATCGTTCCAGAGAAATTTCTGCAAAGGGGAATAGGAAACAAAAAAGTCTTAAGGGTCACTCTGGTAGGCTCCCTTTCATTTTGGGCAAGGATATTTTGATGGACAAGGTGTTAGGGATTTCATCGAAAGCTCTGGTGGGAAAGTTCTTCTACATAAAAATGATGAAGCTTATGCTCACAAAATGGATTTTGGATCCATGGAAGCCGAGGTTGGGATACTGTCCACGTTTTAGTTTGCTCTCAAATCATTGGATTTGTTTCCATTTCCTGTCTGAAGGGGACTTACTAAAAATCCTAGAAATACCTTGGATTATTGGTAAGGGAGTATTGATGCTCAAGCACTGGTCTTCGAGGTTTAATCCATATAAAGAGGTTTTCACTAAGCATTGTTTTTGGACGTTACTTCCATGTTATCCTATAGAGCATTGGGCTACTAAGGTGTTTGTTGATATCGCAAACATAGTTGGAAAATTTGTTTTCTTTGATGAACATGAGCTTAGTTGGAATAATAAGCATTTGGCATGGGTTCTGGTAGAACTTGACACGGAGCTAGGGCTTCCTGAAGAGATGGAGGTTTTTTTTGAGGAAGATTCCTTCATCCAACTTTTGGACTATTGGAGGGAGCCTTTTAGGTGTCATTACTGCCATAAAACAGGTCATATGAAGTCAAATTGCCCCAGGGTTGATGATTTTTCTGAAGGTGATACTCGACTGGACTTGTCACAAGATGATAGAGATGCCCAAATCCATCCTCACGTAGGATGTTGCAAAATGAACACTTTTCCAAATTTGACCCCTCTTCATTTATAGGTAAGATGCAAATCTTGTATCCTTCATTGTTTAATTCATTATCGGAGGAGGATATGGCATCTCTTGTTAAGAATGAGGATTGGATCGTTGATATTTTTTGGTGCTTTTAGGACTTGGTTTTAAATAAGTTTGAGAAGAACCCATCTGGGGTTTTGGAGGGGGAGTGTAGGTCGGTTCCTAGTGTTTCCTCTCATGTTCGACCTATCTCAAATGGGCACCTTAGCCATGCTATATCCCCTTTGAATGAGGAGGGTTTGTTGGGTTTTGATGTTGGTAAGGGTTTAAGGCAGTTGTTGAATCCTTCATCGAGATGCCCTCTGAGTGGAGCTGCGGTTCCAGAACTCCCTTCTAGGATTATCGAGTCTTTATAGGAGAATGGAAACTCTCAGTGCATGGGTAGGGAAGGATCTCCATCACCGTCTCCCCTCTCATACAAGGAGGTGCTAGATAAGACTCTGTTACATGTTTCTAATAGGAAAGAGGTTGGAAAAGGTTTGTTGGATAGGTCAAATGTTACCATCCAGAAGAAAGCTTCCCAAAAAACTTAATAGAAGTTTGTGGGGTCAATCGAAGGTGGTTTGGAATCTTTTGAAGCTCCTTAAAGACTTACTACTAAAAATAAATCCATAGCTTCAGTATCATCACAACATGATACTCTCTCATCCCTAAGAGAACTTAGAGCTCCAACGCCCGCTATGGGGGCCCTGTCACGATCATTCTATCACTAAACTTGCTTGGGGTGGGGTGCCCCAAAATTATTAGTTGTCAAACGATTAATAGTCTCAGTTAGGCCTGACATTATTTTTTTCCAGGAATCTATGGTTGACAATGGTAGATCGAAGGATTTATTTTTTAAAAGTTGCCCTAATTGAGATTGTTGTGTGACATATTCAATTGGTCTTTCTGGAGGATAGATCTCGGGATGGAATCCTGCAAAGGCTAATTTGCAGGCTTTTGGTACTCATGTAGGTATTTTGTTGGAGGGTAGAGTCAAGGATGTGAACTCTACGGTGAAGTTATTAAACTAATACGACCCGTATAGTGATCAGGTGGTCTTATGGTAGCCATTGGCTGACTGTGGTTTCTTAAGTGATGATGATTTAATTATTGGAGGGGACCTAAACCTAACTTTGTCTTCCTAGGATGTATGGGGAAAGAAAGCTAGAATTGATCCATTGGCAGGGTTTTTCTCTCAGTTGTTTACCAGAGCAGGTATGGTGGATATTTTGCCATGTCAACTCAAACCTACTTGGAGGAATGGGCGTTTGAGTTCTGAAGGTATTTCCAAACGTTTGGATAGATTTCTAGTGGCAAAAAATCTTCTGGACAGAGTTTGCAGGTTTAGATCTTGGGTTCTCAATGCAAATTTTATAGATCACAATCCTGTGTGTTTACAAATTGTTGGCAATGTCAACAATCATAAAACATCTTTCAAGTTCAATCATGCTTGGTTATTGGAACTGTATTTAAATTTGCTTATGAGGTCTAAATGGAGGGATATGGAGGACTAGCAGGGACCTTCGACAATGAACACCCTTGTTACCAAATTAAAAGGTTTAAAGGAAGTTGTTATAAAATGGAAAAAAGAAAAAAGGCTGAAGTTAAAGGTTGAATTATGTGATTTGGAACAGAAAAATTAAGGACATTTATTTCAGTTGTCCTTCCCAATTTTTTTCCAAAGAAGACAAAGATCTTATCTCTTCATGTGAATTACGTAGGAATGAGATCCTTAGGCTTGAGGAGGAGGCTTGGCACCTCAAAAGTAGGGCTATATGGATACAGAGCGGTGACAAAAATACCATTTTTTTTCACAAATTCATTGAACAACGCAAGGTTATAAATATAATTGGGGAAACAAAGAATTCAAAAGGATAGAGCAAAACCTCTCAAGCAGATATAGAGGAAGTTCCTTTAAATTTCTTCCAGAATCTTTATAAGGTTGAGGAGAAAGAAGACATTCGAGCACAACTGCAAGTGGTAAAGGAGGTGCCAGGGTTCTTTTCGATCAAGGAAAGTGAGGAGTTAGGGAGGCCCATTACGCTACAGAAAGTGGAGAAAATGGTGGTACAGATGGTGAGGGATAAAAGTCTTGGGCTTGATGGATGGACAAAGGAACTTTTCCACCATTTTTTTGACATTATGGGTTGATATCTCCTTCTATTGGTAGAATAATCTAGGATATCAAGTATGGTAAGTGGAGATTTGAATGCTACATTTGTGGCTTTAATCCCTAAGGATTCAAGCCCGATGTCTTTCAATGAATTTTGACCAATTGATTTGTGTAATTTTGCTTATAAAGTCATATCAAATATTATTGCAACCACGTTGAAGGATAAATTGGCCTTATGCATTTCGGGAGAGCAATTTGGTTTTTTAAAAGACAAAATAATCTTTGATGTTGTAGGATTAGCCCAGGAGTGCATGCATTCAATTAAGTAAAAAAATATGAGAGCAATTTTTTTTTTAAATTAGACTTGAAAAAATCCTACGGAAAAGTTAGTTGGTCATATTTGAGATTGTTGTTGATTCAAATCAGACTTAAATGGGAAGTGGCACGGTGGATTATGGGATGCGTCACTAGTGAAAATTATGTTGTGTTGGTTAATGGTTCCCCAATAGGTTTTTTTAAAGGCCATAGTGGATTGAGGCAAGGATGCCCTCTTTCACCGTTGTTGTTTCTTCTTGTGGTGGAAGGTTTTAGTAGGATGTTGAGGAGGGCTCGGGTAGAAGGTAATTTTTCTGGTATAAAAATCACAAAAGAAATTTCAATTACTCATCTATTTTTTGTAAATGATGTGGTGATTCTGGGTAAGGGTTCCTTAGGGGATTGGATTAAGTTGAAAAAACTCTTATCCGTGTTTTGTTTAGCCTTGGGAATGGAAGTAAACTTCCAAAAGTCTTGTTTTATATACAATTATACTGAAGAGGAATTAATGAAGGAAATTGTTGTGTTATTTGATATATAGTTTGCACACTTGGATCATGGTATGAAATATCTAGGTTTTTTCTTGAAACCAAATGATTATAGAGCTTCAGATTGGTTATGGATTGTGTGTGAAATTGAGAAGTGAATTTGGAATTGGGTCTTTCTATTACACATCAAAATGTCACACTTGAGTTTCACACCGTAAGTGTCGCAAGTGTCGCACAATGACGTATGCACCTTGTTAAGTGCCACATGCACTGTCGCAAGTGTTGTATGCACCTTACCTAATGTCACATTCAATTTGCTGAGTGTTTCAACCCCTTGACACCATGAAAGACATTTTCCATGACGCCTAAGTCATATTGGAGGAATAAACCCATCATTTCAAGGTCAAAACACACCTTTTTCTTGGAAAAATCGACCATTTTTTGGGAATTTATGAAGGGTGGCGTTCCCTGGCCATGCTGGGGAGTGCCACTTCATGGAATGGCTCCCCCTTTTCCATGTTAGAGTTCCACTTTAGAGGATGGTGCCCTGTGTTCAACTAAGGGGGAACGCCAATCTTGTTAGAGAGAATTGGGGGATCCTCCACCTTATTCTATGGGCCAACTCTCTTGGGATGAGGTTGGTTGTGTTCAACCCGTATGTTATGGATTCATATTAGGATCTGATCCAAACCTTAAGGAGCCATATCCTTAACCATATCCTTCATTTTCTCATGGTGGTTGTGCCTCTCGAGCCTATATATTAAAGGTATTTCCAAGGTGAAGGAAGGAACAATTGAGGTATCAAACCTTTGATTCTGGAGGAAGCATCATCATTTTGATGTCAAAATTCATGCAAGGGATGGATGAGGAGAGCTTATAGAAGTGTTGCATCGTCAATCATGATTTGTAAGTGCCTCTTTTGGCTTTCCAATTAATATATACTTGGCTTGTTTCCTTCAAGTTTATGTCTTGTTACATTTGATTGTTTATTGATGCTCTAATATTCATAGATAGACTTGTCTTATATAATATTGTAGAGTAGGAGATAGTTGTTTTTCTTTGTTGTCCATTGTAGATCTTAATTTGTGCCAGGGAGCTTGGAGATCAAGCCCGGGGATTGGAAGCAGCGAGGACAAACATTGAAACAAGTTCATCATATCCTTTCTCTCCTTCTCATTCTGATTGGTTAAAATAAGTTTAAAGGGATGTTAGTGTTCACTTGTATTATTTCTATATTTGTATAGGGGTCTATTAATATAAGGGAAGTTTCATTTGTCTGCAGGTGAAACATTTCGTAACAAAAATTGGTGACTCCATTGGGGAGGAACTTTGACTAGTTTTTCCTCTTTTTCATCTTGAATCCCTTGCTTGTGATTAGATATTTCTTGTTTGATGCTTCATTCTTACCCATTTCCCCTTCCCTCTTCCTCATTGAAGAGTTTACAGAGTCATTGATTGGTTTTTCTGAGTTCTTATTCTTTTTGAGCCATTTTCTGAACTTTTCCAGAACTGGCCCTCCCCTGTAGTTGTCACAAGGGTGTCATTCTCCTTATTGGTGCTCCCTTGTAGTTGACCACAGGATTCCATTCTCCTTACTGGCACTTCCCTAGATGCCTATAGAGGGTGTCATTCTCCTAACTAGCGTTCTGTCTCTTAAGGACATGAGTGCCATTCTCTCTTTTTGAGGAAATTTCAGGGTTTTTGCCTTGATCTGCTAGGTCTGTTGAAGTGGATTTTTAACTCATAAGTCTTCTAATTGTTTTTTTACTTTATTTTATAAAGGATTTGATACTTAACACTCATTTGTATCTTTGTTGAGCTTGCAAACCTCTTCTAATTTGTCAGATTGGTTCACCTTGCTTTTCACTAGTTTGGTCTTTGTCTCGTGATGTTTTCAATTATCTGATTGATTGGAAGAAGTCTGCAAAGCTTTGATTGGTATTGAGTTTCTTTTCAATCTTCTTTAGAAAATATCGCTCTTTTGAATGATTGAGAATCTTTTTCTTACCACATCCTATCTTGAATGCCTTTCCTTGCTGCTCATTTTTAAAGATTGTTGAGTGATTGTCTCTTTCTCTTTTTCACTGTTTGGGTTCTTGTTGGAAGCATTCTAACATTGTGGTTTCTTGTCGACTTTTCAAGTTCTTGATTGAGCGATTTATTTCACACTTATTTTCTCTCAGTTCTCGTTAGTTTTGAGTGCATTTCTTATTCGGTCTTTTTACTTCATATTCCTTTGTATCTGCATTGGATTCTTGCATTGAAAGTAAGGAAGTAAAACAAACTTGCATTTGATCTAGGTTTATTGCATTTATAATCAAACGAACATAAATTGATTGCATTCAAAGTCTTGGGTGGCACATGCTTGTAGTTTGCATTAGGTAAACTGCTTTGGGTTTATGCATTTGGGAATGGAAAAAGACTCATCTCCTTTCCATAGATAGAGTTCATCGAACAAAAAGCTTTGCATCTCATTCTATTACACTCTTTTGGAGTCGAAGTCACGAATATCATCAGTTTCACTTCCATACCCTTGAGTAAACAACAGTCTAAAAATCAAAATGCTAATTAAAACCTATCTAGAATTTTTTCTTTCTAGGGCTTTGCAAACCTACATTAGCTTAARTGTAGGGCTTTGGAATAGGTGTTGAGAATAACTTTCCAAATCCATAAACAAACATAGAATCTTGCGATAGGGAGAGAAAATCCAATTTTCGTATAAGCATAGCCGAGACCCCCATCTCACGCARGGGTTAAACACGAGGTCGCATGCGAGAGAGMARCAAAGATTACCCCTTCRAAGCTTGACCAAACATAGCGGAAAGATCGTATATTGGGTGTTCTTCTTGAAGTGTCACTGGTTTTATTAGGCCTCGGTGCTTCATGAATCTCAAATCCATTCGAGGTCCTTTGGAGTTTATCGAACCTMTTGTCTTTAGTCCGCTAGAAGAATTTCAAACTTGATATCCTGCCCATACATTCGATCCCGACTGTCGATTGTACCCACCCAGAGGCTGACTGTGATTTGGTAACCTTAGTGGCCTTTATCTTTAGGGTTCATACACAAGGTGATGGTGAAGGGGAGTTTTTGTTGTACTTGGGTCAAACATTGGTCAAACTCACTCGGGCTCCTTGGAGGGTAACCCACGGATAGACCATGAGGAAACTTGCACCAAGGTGTAAGTCCGTTAAGCAAGTCACCAATGTAACTAATCCACCTGCTCTATCTCTACCCCTTTTTCATATTGATCTTGCGACGTTGGATTTCATCACCAACTAGCATGTTCAATGTGAAAAGGTTTGTTTGTTTGGTCTGCTTCCTAGATTTTTTAGCGTGTGTTGTTTGTTTTCCCTAGAAATCCCTTAGGGTTGAGTTTGTGTCTATGGCGCTAGTTCCTAAAACTACCAATGAAGGAACCCACTTTCCCGAGATACCATTTGTTTCTTCTTCTATGGGACATGTTGGTCCTCCTTATATCTCTACTTCGACTCTTCCTGGACTCGCTATTAGGTTACCGGTCAGGTTGTTTTCCACTTTGGTGAACTTAAATGCTCCTTGTGCTTCATATGCAAGTACTCTACCCCGGGACCATCAACTTCATATCGATCCTCTGTCTTCTTCGCCTGTAGGTTCTTCTTCCCATTCTTCCTCTTCACCTAGTGAAAGCTCTGCAACTAGAAACTAGGTGGATAAGAAGAAGAATAAAAGGAAGATTAAGAAGAAGAAAAATAAGCTAGGGGGGGAACTTCCAACCACTGCAGGACATGTTGGAAGCAATCAACCAACTATTGTTCATCATGCTGGGAGTATTGATAATGTCGACAAGTCTATCAAGACGCATCGCAAGACCAAATTCCCTTGTAGGCTTTGTAAGGGTGACCACCTTCTTAAGGATTTCCCTGGTATTCCGAAGGTTGTAGAAGTGTGGTCTGAGGGTTCTCTACCCACATCGTCATCCACTTCAATTAATGTTGGTGAAAAACCATCAACTAATGATAATCAAGTTGGAAGTAAGAAGGGTAAAGTCAAACTCCCTTGCTTGTTATGTAAGGAGATGCATCGCAATTACCTCTGCCCTCGTATGGATGAGGCTTCACATATGTTGGAAAAGATTGTTGATGTCCAACAATATCTTCCATCTCTCAACCCACCATTATTTGATGAACTAGTCAATTCGGTTCCATCATCGATCAATCCGGTTGATCAGGTGATCCATCTCGTTCTGTCATCAATTGAGTCGGTTGATCAAGTGATTGATTCGATTTCACCTTCGATCAATCCCATTCTCCCCTTGGAGAGTGAAATTAAAGTGGTTGATCCAATACCACCCTTGGTCGATCCCAATCCTCCTAGGAAGGGTGAGGATGTCACTCGGGTCTTTCTTGTTTCTACAGATTCTTCTGGAAAAGGGGGCACTTCACCCGTCCCAACGGAACCCCCTCTGAGTAATGAAGCCATTCTTTTAGATTGGGGTGCACTGCCGGAACCTCGTCTCCCTTCCTATATACCTTTCCAAATAAATGTTCAGGTTTGTGGTAGGGACATTCCTCAGACTATTGTCGATGAAGGTGCATCAATTAGTATTTTGTCCTCCATTGCTTGGCAAGCTTTAGGTTCTCCTCAACTTGCGTCGGTGACTCAAAATCTGTTGGCTTTTAACAGAAGGGCTAGTCAACCTTTAGGGCTCCTTCCTCGGTTTCCTATTACTTTAGGAGGGAAAAATGTTTGTATTGATGTGATGGTAGTCCACGACCCCTTAGATTTTAATTTACTCATTGGGCGAGACTATGTTTATGTTATGAAGGCTCTTGTGTCCACACTCTTTTGAGTGATGTGTTTCCCTCACAATGGAAACATAGTAACCATGGACTAGCTTTCACTCGTTTACCCTCATATGATGGTCAACCATTCGAATTCCCTGAATGGTCCTTATATTCCAGCAACATCCACCCCACGATAGGTCAATTATGTGGCAACCTGTCCCATATGTTCAACTTTGAATGAGAAGGAATCTCTCCCATCTTCTGATTTAGATCTGGTAGTTGACATGGTGATCTCTTCGATAGGGATATTAGAGATGATCTCCCTACCCCTATCGCGTCCCTCGACATGTATTCCTTCCAGAGTGTGGTTTTTCCATCTAGCAGAGATCTCTTGGAAGCCATGATTAAGGTTTATCCCTTGACATGTATTCCTTCCAGAGCATTGTCTGCTTGGAAGCCATGATCAAGTAGAGGTTTTGAGCATATTTTATTTGTTGATTTCAAGCTCATTAAAAAATGAAACCAAGTTTGAGAAGAGTTCTCATTTCTGTGTTAAGCTCGTTAAAAAATGAAATAGAGGGCCTCAAGCATAGTTTTTCTAATTTCAAGCTCATGTAAAAATGAAATCTACCTTGCGAGCATTGTTTTCTTCTCTATGACGAGCGCGTTAAAAAATGAAACAAAGGTCTGGGAATCGAACCAAGAGGTCATGAGAA
>SNQJ01S0047160.1:74445-85252 GCA_010110895.2 Picea sitchensis | reverse complement strand
CGAGCCTTTAAACCCTAATGATTTGGGTTAAATGCATATTGGCCCTAAAATATCAACTGATGTTACAACTTAAAAAATTCCAAGTTACAATATGAGTGCAACCCTGGGTTTTATAAGAGTAAGAAATAACAAATATTTTAAACCCTTTAATCGTTGGCTATTAGTCATTGAGTGAGAAAATTGGTCATTTCATGAGATCTAGGAAAGATTTAGTAGTGAAACTCAAAAAAATCAGAATATTTATGGATAAGATGAAACCCGATTGAAGTAATAAGAATGAAATCTTGAGGACCATTGGGTGATGAGGTCTAATTGGACTTAGGTGAAGATCCTTACCTTTAAGAAATGTACTAAGGTTCCTCGCTCCAACTAATGAGCATGAAGAAATTTCATATTTGTGTTAAGGGTTTGAAGGGTTTTTGAAGGAGGGTGAAATTAGAATGAATTAAACCAAAAGAAATTTAAGGGAGATTAATTTATTTATGTGGAAGACCAAGATTTAAACTTCAAATATTCAAACATAACTTCAATAATCTTAAGAAGAAACAAGCCATGTTATCACCATACCTTATTAAATTCGTTCATCTTACAAATCTTTAACTAATCTAGGATTCTTTCATAAATTTGCCATCAATTTGCGAATTAAAGGAAAATTTACCAAGATAAAATGCACCAACACCAAGCTTGCCCAAAAAATATTTCCTTTACTCTCCAATCTAGAAAAATGAAGAGTGCATACTCTTTTATAGGTGAAGAAGAGCCTCAAAATAGTTTTACAAAACCATGAGCTAAAAACCACTTGCTCTAACAAACCACGAGCAAGGTAAATAATAAAATAATATATCAAATGTGCTCATACAATAAAATAATACTTCCCCATTAGAAAGGGTCAAAGGTAGAATAAAAATAATACTCAAGGGGGAGCACCCCTCTTAGAAGGGGGTCAAAATAGTAAAATAATCCAATGTTTAACTTTTTTTGAAGGAAGTATGCCAACATATAAATGAAGTGTGAGTCGTCCGATCAAGATCCTAGCACTCCATAAAAAAAAATATGACCAATGGTATTCCAATGTGTAATATCCACCTATAATTATGTGTTTAGCCACCTAGTAGATCACTAATTTGCAACCCATGGTGACCATTTCTTATTCAAGTGTGCATTATGACCATTTCTTAGTAAAGCATAACAATAATTAATTATTTTTAAAAATTTCCTAAGTCTTACCTAGGGGAACATTATTAACCTTTATACATGAATCAAATCCTAAGAAAACCCGCATTTCCTAAATTTTTAGGTGACAGATAGGAAATTAACATAATTAGTGACGAAAGGGGAAGGGGAATGATCCACGTGATGACCCTCAAAGTCTTAGACATGCAGAGGTCATATTTTTTAACTTTTTATGCTTCTAGCTTTATTTTGGCTAGACATTTTTTTATAATAACCTTCTAGAAGGATCTGTTTATTGAGTTACCTTCCTTGGCCTATTTTTTTTTAACTGCCCCTTTATCCTTTTTTTAAGATGTTAAGTTTATTGAACAAGTCCCTATTCTTTAGATTTTTTTTAGACAACCAGGGACTAGGGGCATTGGCCTTTTAGTGATGGGCACTATTCAACTTTTATTTTTCGATTTTTTAACGTGTTTCTCTCTCTCTCTCTCTCTTTCACATAAAAAAGCGTAATTTTCATTATGATAATCAAAATTACATTTTGTAGATACACCTAATAGTGTATTCCTATGATATAGTATGCCTGCATACTTCAAATCATATAGTTTTGTCTTCTTCATCCCGTAGGATTTTACAAAATCATTACATAACACTGTAATCCTTCGGAGCATGTATTTCTGTCTTCTTTTTCCATAGTATCCTTCAATGTTTTTGCAAACCAAAATCTTGAAACATTAAATGTTTCAGTCATTTACAAAAAAGTTCTTTGTTGTTCTTGTATTTGTTCATTTAAGAACTCTGTGATCTTCCAGTGGCCCACCTCCACGTGTGTGCCCTCTTTCGATGCCCTGTCCGCTTTTTCATTTCTTTCCCTGTAGACATGTTGACAGGAAAAGGAATCAAAAAAATTCTGCAATGCTTTTATGTCTTCCATTATATTGGCAAGTTTCATATTGTTGCATCTTTGAGTCCCATTTATCCAGTTTATTGCATTTTTTGAGTCTCCAAAAATTGTTATCTTTTTGCAATCTTTGTCTAGTGCAAAGGCCATGAATAGTTTGAGGCTCATTAATTCAACAAAATTATTTGTTCTGTTTCCCAGCCCAGACGTTAAGGTGTAGTAGTGTGTGTCTGAGAAGTATAGTAAACCTCCTCCTCCACAGGTGTATTGTTGGGAAGCTCCGTCAAAAAAACCCCAAGGTGTTGATTTTTCAATTATAACTTCTTTTATCATTTTTTTCTTGAATCTTCCTTTCGAAGGAAAGGAGGAGAAAAATGCCAAACTATTCAGTGATGTTTTTCCTGGAGCTATAGTCACCTCATTGAATATGGCTTCATTCCTTTCTATCCATACTCTCCAGGTGATCAACAAAGGGATTAATATGTATCTTTTGTAAGAAGAGTTTTCCCACCAGTTCTTTCAGGCTTGTTCTAAGGTGTGGCCTTCCCACTAGAAAGTTTTTGCTAGAGTAACTGAAACTTCTGTCCAAACCATTTTTAGGTATGAATAGTCTAGAAAAAGGTGTTGTGCAGTTTCTCCCTCAGATTTGCAAAGTGAGCATCTACCTGGTCCAACAAATTTTATTTTCTGGAGTATGTCCCAGGTTGGGACTTTGTTAGATAAAACACTCCACCAGAAAAGTTTTGACTTAGTAGGGCCGCTTATCTTCCAGATCTTTTTCCACCACCTGACTGGTTCATCTTGAGATGGTTCTTGTAATAAGTGTAAATATCCTTCCTTTGGGGTGTAGATGCCTGAATCATTTATGTCCCACACCAATTAATCTTCTTGATCTCTTAGCCTGGTCTGTGAAGTTTTTAGTGCTATTACNCTTGGTATGATAAGTAATCTTTACATTCTGTACATTATCATACATATGAGCTCCAACTCATTGTGATGCTACAACCTCTGTTTTGCAAGCTGCAACTTGCTTAGAGCACCAACTCTCTGTTTTCTCTAGCACCTACTAGAAGGAAGCACCAACTCCCTGGTTTATCTAGCACCCACTAGAAGGAAGCACCAACTCCCTGGTTTCTCTAGCACCCACTAGAAGGAAGCACCAATTCCCTGGTTTCTCTAGCACCCACTAGAAAGAAGCAACAACTCCATAAGTGTTCCAGCACCAACTGGATGGAAGCACCAACTTCTAGTCACACAGACACCAACCTGTAAAACAGAGAACAACAGTTCTCCCTTGCACCACCCTGGTTTCTCTGGTTGCAACCAGATGGAAGCTACAAATCCCTGTGTTCAAGCACCCACTTGAACCTCTGAGGACAATAGTCCTCCCTAGCACCTCCCTACTACCCTGAAATATAAAGTTTGCTATATATAAATTTATCACAGTGATACAATATTTATCAATGGCTTATCGGTCTCATCACTGTTCTGCTACACTGCTCTGCTCTACCTGCATCAGTGTCTTCCTGCACCCCTTCCTTACGCTTTATATTCTTCTGCCTTTTATGCTCTGTGCGCCATGTCCCTTCTATGCACCATTCCTCTTCTATGCCTTTCAAATGTTGTACTCTACCTCCTTCTACACACCTGAATAACTCTCAACAGCCCCTAATCTCTTCTCTGTTCTGCGTTTTATTCTCTCTCTGCATCTTCTGAATCCTCTATACACAATGCTTATGCATGCTCTCCCCATGTCAAGTGCTCTGCCTGATCATCCTTGCAACTCTTCAGCTTCTCTGGTGGTTAAACCCATGCGTCCATCATCACTGGGTGTTATGCTGAGATTCCTTAGCCTCTCCAGCAGTCGAGACTCTTCGTCTTCTCTATCACAGTCGAGCTCATTCCCTCTGTTGCAATTCCAGGCTCCAACAGTCTTACATCTATCAATAGCCTCTATGAACAGTCTTCATGCCACTGGAAGATGCCTCGAGACTCTTCATCTTCTCTAGCGATCACCCTGAAGTCTCTTCAAGTCCTCTGACATAAACCATCATTCGTTTCTAGCAGTTACACTGTGAACCTATTGACCCTTGTGCCTTTGGAACCTTTCACTTTTCCTTTCACATGTGGCCTCAAGCGGTGACCACACGCCTGTTCAAAAGGTGCTTTTGTGACTCACGTTTCGTGGATCTGGGGATGAGGTATCTCAACTCTCCAAGTCGCGATCTCCAAAATGGAGCTTGGTTGCACTAGCTCCTTCCTCCATCTTTCACAGATGTGACCACTGGCTGTGACCACAACCTTATTCGAAACTGCATTTCGCAATTTCACGTTTTGCGAATTTGTTGCAAGTCACTCTGACTCTTCCAACTCCCGATCACGAAATGGAGCCTTGCAACTTGCAAGCACCTTCCTTCACATGCCCACAATTGTGACCAAGCGTTTATCCATAAAGTGCTTTCACGATTTCACATTTCGACATTCCTGTGGAGAAGTATCTCGACACTCCAAGTCACAAACCCCAAAATGATCGGTGTTTCACATTTCGCAACTTCGGGACTTCTGTGATGAAGAGTCTCGACTCTTGACTCCTCCAACTCCCAATATCCGAAACTCCGAAATGGAGTCAGATCAACGGTCCACAATCTTGATGATTCGATAGTCCATATCTTTTCATGATTTCTCATATCGTGAGTTCCTGCCGTGAGTTGCTTCCTTGACTCCTCCAAATCCCGATATCCAAAACTCCGAAATGGAGTCAGATCAACGGTCCACAATCTTAATGATTCGACGGTCCAGATCTTTCTTTGATCAACGACTCAGATTAAGTCATGGTTTCGCATTTCGCGATTTCGACATTCTTGTCGTGAGTGTTTTTGACACCTCCAACTCCCGGTATCCGAAACTCCAGAATGGAGTTAGATCAATGTATTTTGGCATTTCACATTTCACCGTTTCGACATTCTTGTCATGAGTGTCCTTGACACCTCCAACTCCCGATATCTGAAACTTCGAAATGGAGTCAGATCAACGTATTTCGGAGTTTCGTATTTCACCGTTTTGACATTCTTGTCATGAGTGTCCTTGACACCTCCAACTCCCGGTATCCGAAACCTCGAAATGTCGTGGTTTCGCATTTCACAATTTCATCATTCTTGTCGTGAGTTGCTTCCTTGACTCCTGGAGTTTTCGCTTCTGATCTTGCCATGCGATCATCGTTGTGTTGTTGGTCTTGATCTTTTCCATCAATGACAAAGACGCATACTTTGTCTCTGTCTGAAAAACATGCCAACAATAACTGCCTTCCAAATCGTCGAAGCTCCTCTAATATTTTTCTGAGCTCATCTGATCCAAGATTCCATTGAGTCTGGTTCAATGTACTTTCTTGTGACAACCTTTGTCCAAAGGTTGTTTGTAGAAAGTAGGTTCCACCCCCCTTTAGCAGCTAAGGCTTTGGAGAAAACATGTATATTTTTTAAGCCCCAATCTCCCAAGGCCTTTGGGAATGCAATCCTTTTCCATCTTACCCAAGGGGTCACATGTATATCTTTCTTTCCACTCCATAGAAATCTGAAAGAGAGTTTCCTAGCTGCCTTCAAAGTTCCTTTTGGGATCCAAGATAGTGACATCCAAAACACTGGGATGGCTTCCAAAACTGATTTTACTAGGACCAATCTTCCAGCCCTAGAGAGCCATTTATGAATCTAAGAACTTAACCTTTTCTCCATGTTTCTCTTCACCTCTTAGCCTTCGTGGCTTTTTTTTATTCAAGCCTTTGATTTTGACCTTCAATAAGTCATACATGATGGGACACAATTATTTTTTAAGTGGATGGAAATAAATGATTCTAGGGAGATGGAAAGTGATTAGCATAGTTAGCATATGTATGGTGCTATCTAGTCTAAACACCTAGTAGTATGAGTTATCCTAGGAAAAGACACACTCCTAATAAAAAACATGTTCCCCAAGGTACTATGATGCCAGTGATAAAATCATGTATATGAAATGCTTATCAATGATCGTCAGGTAATCACAACTTCACGACATTCCATGAGGTTATATCATCATGTCTAAGTAAGTATTGCAGATGGAATGTCAATGAAGTAAGATGGACCACCAAAGTGCGTCAGATATATGGACATTTGATCTAAACTGAACTACATCGTGGTTGAACTAGCAAGACTCATGTCTAAATGGAGGAAAAGGAAGGACTCTATTTGGATATGATGAAGAGATGCATGATATCTCATGCAAGCAACAACATGACACCTTGTTGAGGGTATCCAAAGGTTGTTACCCTTGAGATGGTAACATCGTCCTAATAACATATTGGGAGGGGTTTGAGTCAATTTCAAAAGGCTGCCAAAGCTATGGAAAATGAAGTACCAAAGTTGAGCAAAAGAGCTTCTTCAAATGTGTAAAAGATTCATCAAAAACAATTGTTCAAGAAAAATGTGCTTGGTTGGATAGGATGTGTAAGGGGCATGCTTGATCTAAAAAGAGAGAAATGTCTTTGTGGTAGAAATTAAGCCCCCTCGAGAAGCTCTTAGGTTTTATGGTTGAACGAGGAACCTCCCAAGCCAAGAGAGCTCTCGCATTTGTCAGATATGGTTAAATACCAAAGTGGGAGATGAGAATATCCAAATATCACATAATAGTTTGCCCAAAAGAAGATTTGTGTTGTTTTACCTACAAATTGTGAGTCCGTAATAGGCCTGAAATGGCGCGGACACGGTGAAGGTGCTCCATCTAGTATTTGCTAAATATCAATATTTCATCAATATAAATGATCACATAATGCCCCAAATGAAACTAGAATATGTCATTGATGAGTCTCATAACCAACCATTCAAAAAGTCTAAATTTTATTTTAAAAGTTGTTTAGGTATCACTTGTATTCATATGGAATTTATGATAGTTGGCTTGGAGGTCCAACTTAGTAAAATAGTGAGCCCTAGCCAAATTATCCAACAGATCCTCAATTTGTGGGAGAGGATACCTATTTTTTTTATTGTGATCTTATTGAGGGTGTGGTAACTAGTCACCAATATCCATTTGTTTTTCTCCTTCTTGGGAATGATGAAGGTTGGAGAGCCACATATAGAGGAGTTGGGTTGAATGCATCTAATATATAGGATTTGTCATAGTTGTTCATCTAGTTCTTCACTCTCAGCATGAGATAGTGGGTAGGTAGGGGTATTGGGCAAAGAGCCTCTAGGAATCATGTCAATAGAATGCTCAACATTTCATTGCGATGGCAACCCTTCCAATTCAACAAAGACGTCTCAAATTCATAGAGGAGAAGCCAATGGGGGGTGGGGATATTTTTCACCTCTATATCTCATTTGAGAGGGTATACAACACATAAATTGAGGGACCTCTAGTGCTATATTTGCTTGACAATCACATGACCAATCAAAAGTTGTGGCACTATTTTAGAAACAACTTAAAACTTAAAACAGTGGTCACCCTAAAATAAGGTATATTGATTCATACTTGCATCATAAATGGCTTTGTGATCTAATTGCTAAGGATGACCCAAGGTGAGAGCAACACAATCCAAATGCGTGACATCACATTCCATGGTATCTTGAAAACAAGAGATAGAAAACATGACCATGCAACGATGATTAATCAAGGAATGGTTGCCATTATTTGTGACCCACCCCAAATGGTACAGGTGAGGATGGGTAGTAGTGGGAAGCTTGAGTTCACTAATGATAGAGGTGTAAATCAAATATTTTTCATTTCCATTGTTTAGAATGAGGCAATAAATATGGTCCTTTATCCAACAATTATGGGTAAACAATGCTTCCTTATTTGTTGTCGTATAATGGTAGGTTATAAGAATGAGGTAGGCATCAGGGGTGGTATGGTTTGAGGGTGGTATGGCATAAGAGTTGTCTCGTTGTTCAGAGAATAAGGCCTCGAGGGGCTTGGCAATACAACACACAACACTCCTTGGATGAATATGTGATATTTATGAAAGGAGAAATAAGAGGGATTACAAGAAGTAGGAGAGGAAGGAACAAGCATGGGACGAGAGGCCATGAAAACTAAAGGGGGTCAATGGAGAGGAGTAGAGCGAGGAGATAATGCAGGATGTTTCCCCAACTTGCACTCAATTGTGAGCACTTTATTAAAGGATTGAGTGAGGTTATCACAATCAACATTTCAACTATGGTGTGTAAATAAGGAAATAAACCAATAATAAATTTTATACAAAATACATGTTCTAGATATGTGATTGATAACTATACCTAGAACTTAGTGAATTGAGGAATATAAACTTAAATTGGCTAATTGGGGAATTGGAAAAGATGAATCCAACATGCCAACAAAATCTCATGATACCATGGCGAGTAAAATCGTTGCCATAATGCCTCACAAAATTGTGTCTAGGAGGTTGTAGGGTTTTGATTCAAAATTTCTTCCCCTAATTCCATGTAGAGGGTGGAGCATTTGTAGAGATGTTAGCATCAATCTAACATTATACCTGCTAAATGCAATGCTACCCATTCTAATTTATTGGCTTTATACATCGTGGTATGGGATGCAAAATATATGGAAAAACTAGAAAGCCAAGAATCAATACATTTACCATCCATATCATCAAAATACTTGGGAAAGGTAATCGTGGGATCCAAGTGAAATGAATCTAGAGTGTCAAACAAGGGTCCCTTTATTTGGGTCAAGGCTTGCGTTATGGTCTATAAAGTGTTAGTGGAAATCTATAAGAGTTGTGGTGAAGAAACCTCCAAGATTGGGTCAAAGGTCGATTTCTCCTTGTTGGGGGCCATGGAAGAAATCCGTAGACTAGAAGATCATTGAGGGGAGTCAGGGAATAAATTGTTGGACACAACAGAATGCGATGTGCGACAAAGGAGAAAACTTCTTGGTGCATCATGTGAGATAAGAGAACTGGATCCTGAAACAAAACAAAAAAAATCCTTGTCTTACCAAAGTGATGTGATCGAATTTATGGCGGTGGAGGAACAAGCCTTCAACACTCAACTTAGTAGGAACAATGATCTACTGAGGAGTAGGCCGTGCAATAGGTGTAGATCAAGATTTAATCTCAGGAAATTTTATTTTTAGATACCAATTGATATGGCTTCCATAAACATTCAGGGAAAGGACCAAATATAGAGAGGACAACAATAGGGAAAAAATGAAATCACATGAACTCTTTTTCTTCTCCTCTTATTCATATTAAAGTTATTTGTTCAAAGTTTACTAAATAAAATGAAATAAGGAGATTTATTTAATGTTGGACATTCCACTAATTGCCAATTATTATTAGTCCATGCCGAAGGTGCAGAGGGACTATAACGAACGATAATTCATTGACTTCATATTAATATGTCCTTTGACTATAAATTTTTGCATCATCTGTATTGTTCGTACTATAGAAGTGAAGTCATTATTATTATTATTATTATTATATATATATATATATATATATATATATATATATATAATTACATGTTATCGTCTCATTGGAGAATATATTGGAGGTCTTATTGCCAGCTTCGCTGTTCCCAATGTTGTAAATGTGTAGATATCCAAAGTTTTGAGGTTAGACGCTCTTTTTTAATTTTTATTACATTTTTACTTAAATGTTTACATACCGAAAGTTCTGAGCATGGACGTTGTTTTTTAATGTTTTTTTATTATTAGTCCCTGTCGAAGGCGTAGAGGGACTATATCGATCACATATTAATATGTCCTTTTATTATTATTATTAGTCCTTTGTATTTGTATTGAAATGTTTACATACCGAAGGTTTAGAGCATTGACACTTTTTTGAGGTGCTTGAATAGGCCTAACAGCTTAAATGTTTACATAGCACGAGGTCCTGAAACAAGCATGACGACTTAAATGTTTGCATACCGCGAGGCCCTTAAATAGCCTGACAACCTTAAATGTTTACCTAAATAGGCTACTCAGAGTACATTTTTCCTCGAATTTTTCCATACGAAGTTGTAGTGAATTTGGACAATATTGTTGTCCACCGCCAGTTGAATATGCATTGTATTTTTCATACTTCTTCTATGCTTGGAATGCAATTTGGTCGTTGTTGAAGATACATACATTGTTTACTGGTTCGATGGGTGCTTCTTGTTCGTTGGTTCGTTGGTTGTTGCTTGTTGTTGTTTGGTTCAACTTTGCAAGGTTGGGGACCTGCACCTGCAGTTGGACCTGTTGGTGCTTGTTGCTTGCTTTTGTTTACTTCAACTTTGCAGGATTGGGGTCCTGCATTCACAGTTGGATCTATTTTTTTTTTACTTTGCAGGGTCCAGGTGCTCCACCCACAATTCGACATGCGATTATGTCGTTCATCGTTTCAGAGTAAGTTTCGATGCCATAATTTCATTTTCTATTCGTTCTTTGTTGTTCATTGTTTGCAGTTTGCAAGTAAGAATGTTTGATTATTTCTACTGGCATGCTCGTCATATGTTTCTGGTTCCTTCTGTGCTTGGGCTGTAGTTTGGTAATTGTTGGAGATACATATGTTGTTTACTGGTTCAGTGGTTGTTTCTTGTTTGTTGGTTCGTTGGTTCATCGATTGCTGCTTGTTGTTGTTTGGCTCAAGTTTGCGAGTTTGAGGTCTTGGGGTTGCAATTGGGCATGTTTGTGCTTGCTCCCTGGTTTGTTGCTTGCTGTTTTCTTTTGTTTGCTTTGGCTTTGCAGGGTTGGGGTCCTGCGCCGCTAGTTGGAGCTGGTTTTTTT
>SNQJ01S0047160.1:51920-67385 GCA_010110895.2 Picea sitchensis | reverse complement strand
ATTACAGATGTGAATATATTAGCCCTTCTTTTCCCTCTTCTATACTTAACCAAATTCTCGTTTCTCTTTCCCCTGTACTTTATCTTTCTTGTTACTTAGTCGTTTTTCCGAAAATGTCTAGTTGTGCGGGTTGGCGGAGTCACCGGTTCACATTTTCACTCGTGCTTTTATATCACGACTCTGACCGACCGCTTCCCCATTCCATACCTAGCCACTTCTCCGACCGTGGATTACCGAGTAGGCGGGCTCTAGATTGCACTTCCATTGTTTTGTGACCTATAAACAACACTCTGACTTCCGCGATATACAAATTTACAACCAGACTCTCACATCATACCCTCTTCCGTGTTACACAGTTTGCCCATCATCCCCTCTTCCATGGTACACATTTTGCAATCAAAAGTTCTGAGAGATACAATTTGACCGTCAGGTCCTCACGTCTCATGTGGAACTATTGTCACCCTATTTTGAAGCCCATCCGTTCGCTTTCCATACTTCGTCATTTCTTTGAATTTCTTTCGCGGATCGTCGGGTTGGTGGGTTCACAAAATATCCAATTCTTAATCGTTGTTTCTTGTGCCCGCGCCCTTCACACTTCTTTCCAAATATGCAATAACTGAGGTTTAATTCTAACATCTCACCATGCCTCGAGGAGACCGTCATAATAACTATTCCTACACAACTTATTTATAATAAAAAAATTTGTTTATATATATATATGTGTGTGTGTGTGTGTGTGTGTATAAGGTCTTATTTCTAAGTATGCAATTAAAAAGCTTTAATGCTAAACCAATATTTGAGCAGATCTCCCATTAATACGCATTAAACCAAGATTTCCGGAGGGTTATATTATCCCTTCCGAGTATTAATTTCAAACACCATGGATTGTCGTTCGTGCGTCGTCGGGTTGGCCCGTTCACAAAATATTCAATCCTTAATTCTGAAAACGAGTTCGACCATCCGTTTCCCTATTCCATACTAATCCACTTTCCCAAAATTCCACAAATATACAAACCGACCGCTGAACTGCCCCATCTTGCCCTCTTCCGTTTTACACGTTTTGCAGTAAAAAATTCCGAGACATAAAATTTAACCGTTGGACACTCACCTCTCCTGAGTATCCCCTGTAACCTTATTTTGAATCTCATACGACCACTTTTCATACCTGGCCATTTCTTGCTTGCTCTTCCCCATCTTCATCACCTTCACACTGGTCTATAATAAAAAAATGTTTATATATATATATATATATATATATATATAAGGCCTTATTTCTAAATATGCAATTAGTAAGCTTTAATACTAATAGCTCATCATGCAAGAACTATATAGATTGTAGTTGATGAGTGAAAGGCTCGAGGAGATCTCCCATTAATACACATTAAACCAAGATTTTCGGAGGGTTATATTATCCATTCCGAGTGTTAATTTCAAAATCATGGAATGTCATTTGCACATTGTCGGGTTGGCACGTTCACGAAACCTCCAATCCTTAATTGCTCTTCGTCGTACCTGCCATCTTCGCACTTCTAAGTATGCAACAAGTAAGCTTTACTGCTAACAACTCATCATGCAACACCTATAGAGATTGTCATTAATGAGCGAATGGCTCAAGGAGCTTTCCCATTCACAAGCATTGAACCAACATTTGCGGAGGGTTATATTATCCCCTCCAACTGTTCATTTCAACCATCATTTGGAGCAAACAGACGTTCTCATAAACTTATGGCACCAGCTCGACAACAATTCTGTGGAGATACAGTGAACATCTTTGGGTGCGAGGACCAGAACTTCTAGTGGTCCAAGGCATATTCTTACTACTCATCCCTTTCAGCCCAGAACAAAATAATTTGGACCTCTAAGATTGCTCGTACAGGCTGTGTCCTTGAAGTTTTTGACTGTAAGGAGCTGGTCTTTTGGTGTGCCGATAAATATATTTAAGGACAAAGAATTATTCCATTGCAGGACCACTCTTTTGTTTCTTTGTCACCTCAGGTATTCCACTAGATGTTAAGATTACCAGAGCCAACATTGACGTTCAGAGGAGAAGATTCCAAGCAGTTCCTAAGAAAGGATAATAACGGTTTAGACCTCTTGCCCGAGTTACTGGAAGACCCAATGGCAGTTCCTGAAGATATCACAAGCTTGTAGGTTAGTTAATTTAGAAATCCATTCCAGGAAATTGCGTTGTTGTTTACAAGAATAATGGGACAAGAATCCACAACAACTATTTCCCGCTTGGTTCTTTATATTTTGTATTTCATAATCAAGGAACAAGCCATTTTTTATTGGGGGAAGCTAATTTCCGATGAAATTTGTTCCCAATTTTCAAGCTTCAAAAAGGAGAAGAAATTTTATATGTCATTCTACTTGGTTTTTGTGATAGCGCATTGCTATGAGTTTCCAAAACTGTCTCTGTCCAAGAAGGTAAACTGGGAATTCGACCCAGTAACGTTTTGGTACCAGGCCTTGTGGAAGCACAAGGCCTCCCACTATTTTTATGAGGTTTTTAATGACTTTGTGTCTGTATTCAAAGTTTTATTGTTAGGAGAAGATGCTCCCCGCATATCTGACCAGGCAACCGGGTTTTTGGACAGGAAGGGGGCACTTGAACAAATGGATAATTACAATGTGATAAGGATTTTTGGCTCCAAGGAAAAACCTCCTCTCCTTCCATGTCACATTACATACATAATGTTGTTACAGAAATAGAAAGTGAATACAACTACTGGTTGCATCTATTCCATGAGAAGAGAAAAAAACAGTTCATTCCTCTGCCTTGGAAAGTCGAGGACTTCGTGTTGAGGAACGTCAACAAAATTGATGAAGTCATAGCCCATTTCAACAACTTGAACCTAAGATATGTTGAAAGCCTAAGAGGATTCGAACCTAATAATTTTTTTTTAGAACATTTACTAACACTTGGCCTCGACAATTCTTTTTTCAAGAAACACCTGAGCGAAAACAAAGACACTGGCGACAACACTACTGCTTCTAATGCCGATGACCTAGGCACACTGCAAAGCACCACTGAATTGTACAAGCAACAGGGAAAAGGCCCCGTTGAAAAAAGTGTTCAGTCGACGGATAACACTCCCAAAAGTATGACATCCCTGAGCATCGCTCCAATGGCCTACCACAACAAGAAAGCAACTCAGAATTATTCAAACGAAGGAGGAGATAACGACCCTCATCACCCTAAAATTGATAGTTATCACAAGCTTCCCATGGACAAGAAGAGAAAAAAATTGTAGGACAGGAGGAAGGGCCCGAAATTGAGAGTGAGAACATGGAACTCGAGCCTGATCTGGATAGCGTATTCCACAACCTTGATTAGCCCGGAGACGTGATCCAACATAGTCGTCCAATGGACATAGCGGATACCAAAATTTTTGACGAAGATGAATCCTTCGTGTTCCAGAGTGTTTTTTTGACAACGAGTCTAAAAAATTAATTATTGAAAAGAGAGATGTAAAAAATAATAAAGGAAAATATCATTTTGAGGTTAACCTTGTGAACACACGACTGTCCCAAATCTATCGACTTCACAGAGCAATCGAAGATGGTCTCGATGATTCCATTGGAGATATTGAGGCCAAGAATGCCAGACTGAAGGACCGAGTCAAGGAATTGGAGGAAGCTTTGATTCTTATGCCATTGCTTGCCAGTCCTTTACCAATAGCTACACCTGCCACCCCTGGAGCCAAGTTAAAAGGATCCTCTAGCCTCCTCGCATCGTGTAGAGGATATGTGGATAATAATATTAAGAAAAGAATGGAACTGATTGCTGAGGTGTGGGGAACATCACAAACCATGGATTCCCTTGGAATGAGGGAACATACTTTGCTTGAACATTTGCAGGCGGATTTAAAAAATGAAGAACGTTTCTATTTAGACACGGTCGTTCCTTTTGGCACCAATGTCAACAACATGACATAAACGAGAAGAAGACAACAAGATCTCCCCTCCAAAAACCGGATCACTCAATTAAATGCATGATGGAAAGAGAAAGTGAAGAACCCACACCTCATTGTCTAGTCATGTGAACAAGCCATATCAAAGAAAGAAAAAATATTCACAAAGATGACCAAAATAGACTTAGCCAGAAGGACCAACGAGGTCCAAGACCCCAACTTAATCATCAACTCCTTTCCCTTAACTAAGCAAGCCTTCGATAAACAAGTTGATATTTTTAAGGCGTTGTCTTTAGAAAAGTTTTACAACATCCTTGAATATGGTGAAGATGACGTCGACAACTGGCTAGTCAACTATTCGGTACAAAATGAAGAAATTGATCAGGCTCTGCGTAATCTTTCTATCGATCTAAGGGAATTAGAAAATGAACTTTTCAACATAAAAATCTGGAATGAGATCAGTGTCGCCCCCTTGAGAAGCTACATTGAAGAATGGGTCGAAAGGGAATTGAAGCAGGTCGCCGACGAAAGACAACAGACAGTTGGCATGATTCCAGTAGTCGTTGACGACAACAATAAAAAAGAATCAACAAACAAATAGCAAAAGGGGTGATATGTACCATCATTGTAAGTCTATATTGATCACATCCTGCTTTGTTTATCAATCCAGTTATTCCACCTTTTTAAATAGAAATGTCTAGCCAAAGACTGATACCTTTCAATTTCTTCTTTTCAGGTATTACACTCTACCATCACCCACTTCTTCTTTCCACAGTCCTATTTCTTGTACATATTTCTCTTATGGTCCGCAAGAGCCCCAATCCTAATCTATATGAAAAACGCATTTAAATTTCCAGGAATATGTAACAAACAATATTATTTTTTGATATATTTCAAATAAAACTATTTTTTATCTCCTTTTATATTTGTGTGTTGATAAATTTTTATCTTCAACTATGCTAATGTCAAGAAATTGTGTTTATTTAATTTCAATATAACTTTTTTTGTTCTGGCACATATATAGACATACATGCCAGATGGTCTAGGAAAGAACATAAATTTTGAACATAACAAAATGGATTATATTGTTTCAAAAAAAAAATGGGATTCTAGAGGCCACGTGTGATTTACTGCATGGATACCACCTATGCTTCATGCTGCTTGCCACATCTCCGCCGCAGTTTCCATCTACCTCCGCTACTTTTTCCCCATCCCTATGCATTTATCCTCAATTCAACCCAGAAGGGACTACGCTGACATACACTACTTGTTATAATAATAAATGATAAAAATACAAATATTAAAATTATTTGATCAAAGTTTACCAAATAAAATGCAATAAGGAGTTTTATTTAATGTTGAACATTCCACTAATTGCCGACTATTATTATAATAGTAAATGATGGAAATACAAAAAGTGACTAAAATGGTAAAAAATGACTCCCATCAATCCCCGAATTATATTGGAACCAATCAAACATGGACGTGTGTTCTGCCGGGTAATATAAACTCTTCATAGACTAAACTATCTTTCTAAGTTATTTTTATTTTGTCATATTTTTTTTATTACTATACCAATTTGTATGATAATATACCTACCATGTTTATTAATTTAAAATTTGGATACACAATCTTAAAACTTTTAAATAAAAACAATTTATTTTTTTAAACAAGCTACTATCATTTCATTTTTTTTTTAATATCACAACGCTATCCAATATGTATACAACCTTTTATAATCGTTGTTTAAAAAAACAAACACATTTCACATACTATCATATCTTATCTTTACTTCATGTCCATTCTTAATTTGCACCTTCTCTTCATCTAACATATTCAAAGGTGTTTCATGAAATGAATGTGAAACATGTAATAATAAAATATCTCTAATTGGAGTATTATGTAGGACGGGTGTTAGCGTCATTATTAACATGTTCTTTTATCACTTGATTTTGTGGTTTCAACATGTAAAAAGGGATATTCAATCATTGAAAACTTATAAATTCTTCATAATATAAATGATAATTATAATATTATGAATATATTTATTTTAAAGATCAATGAAGTTTTTATTATACATGTTGTAAGGCTTTTTAAGACATCCACCAAGAACATGCATGATTTTTGGGTAGATTCAACGATGGAACGGATAAGAACACAAGGAGGAAATGATCGGTTAGGCAAACAAAGATATTTGGGTTTGGGTAGGAGCACCTTGGGGCACGATGGTGATGTTCAAACACAAGGGGTCACATACCCTTCTTTCCTTGTGACAAACGACGAAGAATTGGGTTATGTTTGGGCAAGGGAGGGGCAACTTGGGAGCACTCCCAACTAGTGGACCCTTCTTCCCTTGACAACATGGACGAAACAGAAAGGTTGGATGACCCCATCGACATACCCATGAAGAGTCACAACGATCAACACAAGGAATATCACAAGGCAAGGGAGCGTACCCAAGGATGGGGTGCGTAGGTCCAAGAGATGTGAGGATTGATGGGAGAACGGGCTCGTTTGGGCGCACTGGGTCCACGAAGGGGCACAATGATCGATTGAGTGTGGCAAATCGTGAAGGGGGGTGACACACCCAAAATACATGACATTTCACACAAGTGACCCTTGGAGTACCTATAATAGCAAGGGTGCACAACCAAAGGAACACAAGAAAAAAGTGAAGGCAAGAGACATGGAACTCTAAGGATAGGTGCACAATTGGGGCGCACCTCAGGCTAAGGCAAGAGGAACGAAAAGGGGAAGTCTTGGTGTGACAGAACCATAGGTCTGAACATTTTTTATGTATAAGACATAGTCATGAGACTCTACCCATCTATGTAACTAGGACAATAGCGTCCTCTTTGTAAAGCTTTGTTTATGTTTTGCAATATAAATAAACAAAGCTCGGTACTAGGCACCGCTGGTGCCACTCACACTATATTTGTCTCTTGTGTTTCACATGTTTTCTGTTGTATTCCAATTTGTGTAAGTGTTAAATAATGTTAACAAATGTCTAAGTATACAATTGAGTTGCATAGAGTAAGGACGTGACTCGTCCATAGCCTAGAATGGAGTATGGGTATGCTCTAGTTGAAGAGGCGTAGTCCAGGTGAATTATCCTTGGTTGAGCCAAGCTTCCAAGAGAGAACCGCCACAGTGTTGCACGTCCACAAGATGTCAAGTTTGGACTTGGGCATGACTCTTGGGGGCATGACATATGGTATCGGAGAAGTTTCGCAACAAAGTGTTTTGTGGAGACACAATGTATAGTATGATAGGATTCACACAGTCCAGAAGTGGGGCGACCCAAGGTGGTGAAACTCCTTGGACAGAGGTGGACGAAGTCGTAAGATGGAAGCAAGCCGCAGGTCACTCAAGGCAGGTTGAGTCAAGTGTCCTGGCGCGACCTGAGGCAGAAGAGTCTTGGTTTGGGCAGTGAACTAGGATGTATAGGGACTTGCGACGAAGCACCTTGGAACCAAGTGGTGGACCAAGGGGCACTCCTACATAGCTTGTGAAAGATGAGTACAACTCAAGTATATTGTATTATGATTCTATTTGTCTTTTTCACTTAACACAAAAAGAGTGGAAAGACTTGGTTTGTAACAAGTTGCAAAGGGTTGGTGCGTTAGGTGCCTTGGGTGGAAAGTTTGGCAACTAAGACCATYAGTTTTGTTTAGTGGATCTGGTTAGCAACGAAAGAAAAATGCAAGCTCTGGTTGAGCTTGGTGCCTCACACAACTTTGTAAAKATTGAGGTAGTGAAGGGGATGGCACTTAGAGTCTCCCCATGCAGAGCTGTGGTGAAGGAAATAAACTATAAGGCAAAGGGAACAACTAGTGTTTCCTCCTCAATTCACATTCATCTTGATAAGTGGGAAGGTTGGGTTAACTTCACGGTGATTCCTATGGATGACTTTGAGGTGATTCTTGGGCAGGAGTTCCTAAGGAGGACACATTCGGTTCTCATTCCATGGATGGACAAGATGGTTATACTTGGTGAACAAAAGGCTTGGGTTGTGCGCACAACCGCAAGGAAGTCTAGTGGAAAGGTGCAACTTGTGTTTGCATTGAGTATGAAGAGAGAAGCAAGGCAGAGTGGATCACATATTACAGAACAATTGTTGGAGAAGTTCAAGAGGATAGAGTGGGGATGCTTGTTCCACTAGAGCTCACTAACTTGTTGGGTGATTTTGAGGACATGATGCCAGATGAGTTGTTGAAATTTCTCTCATCACGACGCACTATTGACCATCATATAGAGCTAGAGCCTGGTCTGTAGCCACCAACAAGAGATCCTTACCGATTTTCCGAGCCTGAGTTGGAAGAGTTGAAGTGACAGTTGAAAGAATTGATTGATGTTGGATTCATTCATCTATCTAGGTCCCCATATGGCACCCTGGTTCTCTTTCAAAAGAAGAAGGACACTTCAGAGCTGCGGATGTGTTTGGATTACCGAGCATTGAACAAACAAACTGTGAAGAACTGATACCCATTGTCGTTAGTTATTGATTGCTTTGACAAGCTAGCCAAGGCCAAATTCATTTCAAAGGTTGACTTGTGACATGGGTATTACAAGGTGTGGATTGCAGATGGAGATGAGGCGAAGACATCCATGGTGACGAGGTATGGGAGTTATGAGTTGCTAATGATGCCTTTTGGGTTGTGCAACACCCCTACAACCTTTTACACATTGATAAATGACATGTTGTGGTCATTTTTGGACAAGTTCATTGTGGTGTATTTGGATGACATCATAGTGTATAGCGAAAGTATGGAGGAGCAAAAGAAAAATTTGGCACGGGTCTTTAAGGCACTGCAACAAAACCAATTGTTCTTGAAGAAGTCCAAGTGTGTTTTTGGGAAGACTAAGATATCATTCTTGGGGCATTGGATTGGCCAAGGATGCATTCACATGGACCCTACAGAGGTTAAGGCAATCAAAGATTGGGAAGAGTCATGGATAATCCATGACGTGACAGTCTTCCTTGGACTAGCCAACTAATATCACAAGTTTGTAGAGGGCTACTCCAATATTGTTGCAGTGCTGTCTGACTTGTTGAAAAAAGAGAAAGCATGGAACTGGATAGAGAGGAGTAAGTTTATGTTTGAAGAGCTAAAATGAAGAATTGTCACTGCTCCCGTGTTGAAGTTGCAATACTTTGAGCAATCGTTTGAAGTGTAGACAAACACATTAGACTTTGCCATTAGTGGAGTTTTAACATAGGATGAACATCCAGTTACCTTTGAGAGTAGAAAGCTCCAAGATTGTGAACAAAGATACCCCATTCATGAGAAGGAGATGACTACAATGGTACATTGTTTGCAAACTTGGAGACACTACTTGTTGGGAAATTCGTTTGTCGTGAAGACATACAACGTTGCTACAAGTTACTTCGCGATGCAACCAAAGTTGTCACCCAAGCAGGCAAGGTGGCAATAATTCCTTGCATAATTTGACATGGACATTGAGTATAGGCTGGGCACGCTAAATGTTGTCATGGATTCCTTTATAAGAAAGGCACAACTCATTGTCTTAGAGGAGGATGACGAGTTACCTACATCAGGGGCAACCAGATTCATGTCTTGGAAGAGTTGCACGAAAATATCAAGGAAGGGTTAGAGCACGATAACACAACAAAGAGCCCTCTAGAGCACCAACCATGGTTGTAGATAAGACAATGTTGGAGGTAGAGAATATTTTAGCGCATCGCATCTTGGGATGGGGTAGAGGTTGAGTGCATGAGTACTTAGTCCATTGGAAGGACAAACCTGACGAAGAGAACAATTGGGAGATATATGAGTCTTTATGGAAATATGAGTACATAATTCAGGGTTTGACATAGGTCTCTATGGATTGCAAGTGGTATGGAAGTTGTTGGAATGGAAACAAGTTTAGTGGGGGAGGATGTAAGGCCTTCTGGGACACCCACCGAGCACATGTCCTCCTTGGGCATATTCAATGATGGAACAGACAAAGAGCACAGTGAGGAAACAATTGGTTGAGTGAATGAAGACATTAGGGTGTGGGTAGGAGCACCTTGGGGCATAAAGGTGACATGGGAGCCCAAGGGGGCAGACACCCTTCTTCCCTTGCGATGAATGATGAAGACTTGGGTTTCATTTGGGAAAGGGTGGGACAACTTGGGATCATTCCCAAGAAGTGGACCCATCTGCCCTTGGCAGCATGGGCACACCATAGAGGTTGGGAAACCCCATTGACACACCCACATAGAGTCACAATGATTAGCACAAGGAAGAGCACAAGTCAAGGGGTGTGTGCCTAAGTATGGGGTGTGCTAGTCCAAGAGATGCGATAGTTGATGGGTGAACAGGCTCGTTTGGGTGCACTAGGTTCACGAAGAGGCGCGACAATCAATTGAGTGTGACTATTCACGAAGGGGTGCGACACACCCAAAATACATGATGTTTCACACAAGTGACCCTTGGAGTCCCTATAAGAGCAAGGGTGCACAACCAAAGGAACACAAGAAAAAGGTGAAGGCAAGATATATGGAGCTCTGAGGCTGGGCACATAAGTGGGGCGCACCTCAGGCTAAGACAAGGAGGAACGACAATGGGAAGTCTTGGTGTGACAAAAACCAAGGTTTGGACAGTTCTGATGTATAAGTTAGAGTTGTGAGACTCTTCCCATCTATGTATCTGGGACATTAGCACCCTATTTGTAAAACTTTGTCTCTATTTCACAATATAAAAAAGTGAAGTCGGGTACGAGGCACCACTAGTGTTGCTCGCACTATATCTATCTCTTGTGTTTCACATGTTTTCTGCTATATGCCAAATTGACTAAGTGTTAAATAATGTTAAACAATGTCTAAGTATACAACTGAGTTTCATAGAGTAAGGATGTGACTCATTTGTAGCCTAGAACAGAGTATGGGTATGCTCTAGGTGAAGAGGCATAGTTTGGGTGAAGTATCTTTGGTTGAGCCAAGTTGCCAAGAGAGAACCATCGCGGTGCCGCACGTCCACTAGATGCCAAGGTTGGACTTGGGCATGACTCTTGAGGGCATGACACATGTGAAATTAATGTCCACTATGTGAATCAAAGGGATCACCTAGAATATATATGGCTATTTTCAATACTTTGTTGATGGAAGGAATATGCAATATTTAAATGCTTTCTTATATAGTTATAGAATGAGCTTATTTTCAATATACATAATAGTTAGCAATTATTTTAGAAGGTGCAAAGATATGTCATAAGAAGAGCTATTATATAAAATGTAACAATTAAAGTTATGGGATTTAGTATGTATTCAATTTTCAATTACACACAATAACATGTCATGAGCAATGTCAAGGAGCATCAAAACAAGGTTTCTCTTCCAAATTTTCTATAAGTAGTGTGATCCAAGACAAAGGAAACTACACATGTGTGTGTGTGTTATGAATTAAGAAACCTTCAAATCAATATATGCCCAAGACATGACGATTGAAGTATCGTGCAAAAAATTAACACTTAGGAAAATGAAATATAACATTGGCTCATTTTTCATATGAACTCATTTTCAAAATAAACCCTATGGATTTCAATAAATTTTGCTTACTAATGTATTCAATGACATTATATTAACACGCTATACGAAGGGTCATCAGATCAAGAAATGAAGTATCCTACCAAAGAATCCCACTACTTGAATTTCCCATCACCAATGACACTATAATGCCACCTACCTCTTTTATCATCGAGGAATAAACAAGACCATCACAACCAACTAATCCCTACCATCCAATATCAATGAATGAAGAGAATCATCCTATCACATAATCTAATCCCTACCACGCAAGATCAAGAATTGAAGGGAATCATCCAACCAACTAACTACCAGTGTATGGAATAGTCCCATCTCTCATATCAAGGATTCAAGAGAATGATGATCTGACCACCTATAAATGAATGAAGATAATGCTCTCATCACCTACCTACAAATCATGGATATGGGAGAGAGAAGCAAACACCATCACAACATCAACTATCTATGCACAATTCAAGGGAATCATCCTATCTTAGGATCATGGCATCAATTGTACCTACAAATCATGGCATTCATCATACCTAGAATGATCATGGAGACAATGTGTATGATAAACATAAGTTATCACTTATGAAAAATATAAGTTATCACTAGACAACAAACCTAACACTATCACACATCAACCTACCTTAGAATAAAGCACACCATCAACCTACTTTAGAATCAATGTGAGGAATGACACTATACCCATTAACACACACAACAATCCACATATCAGCCAATCAACCTATCACCTATCAATGAATCAAGCTTAATGCACTACTATCAAGCAATCCCTACCATCTTAGAGCAACAATCCATGATAACATACATCAACACCAACAAGAAAATGACAGGAACACAACCCATGGATGATGGAGGGAAGATAAGATCAGTATTTATGATGCTCTTTCCTCATAACCAAGTTTGTTCAAGCCAAGTGATCCAGAGGAGACTAAGGATAACTCAGAATTCACAGAAGCAACTCATGAAGCTCAAAATGGCCTCAGCAGACAGAGAAAGGACAAAAATTCAAAGTCTTCAAAACTCAGTGAAATTGGCATGATCAGGAAGAGTGCGTTGCAATATTTCCAACGACATAAACAAATCGTCAAACGGAGTTACAGATCAAAAGATATCCGCGGTCAAAGTTTTGGTCAACCTAGCCCAGTAAGCAAGGATGAGTCAACATTCGTACTGCTGACATTAACACTAGTACAGATGATGTCATCGTCCATACAATATACCTGGAACACACAGAGGATGACACATGTCATGCTGATGTCAGCATGGTGATGTGGAAACACTAGAGGCTACCACGTGTCACTCATTTTTGGACTTTTCGGTAAAATCCATAGACCAATGAGAAGGTGCCATGTGGCAATCCGTACAACGATGTGGCAGATCGTACAACCACCTGTCAGATGACATGGCAAGCTGATGGAACAAGAATGGTGATGTGGCGCTAATGGTACAGGAGTGGTGACGTGGCCTAATGGGAGGCCACCATGTGGCCCAGTCATGGGCTACCACGTGGTAGTGGGAAAACACCCACTGAGGGCCATGAACCGAAAAACTAAAAAAAATATTGGTGGGGTTAGCTGGCGCCAACCCCCAAATCCGCCACTATTATCACAAATCTCGCCATATTCGAACTGGCCAAACCATAATCTACCAAATCTATTGTCATTTCCAAAGTTAGGGGAAGAAATTTGCACGGTTCAAAACAAACAAGCCATAGGGAGGAGGCTCGCAGGTTTGACCCTGTGACCTCCCCCAATACTAGCGCCTTAATACTTCCGCCATCCGTTGGGCCAAATGGGTGGGGCTAGTAAATCTGCCCCCTTTTTAATTCAAAAAGAGGTTCCACCAAAGGCACGGGGGAGAGACCAGGGCACATGACAGTCCTTACCAGGGCACACAAAATGATGCAAAGGACAATCATTAATGCAGGCTGCAGGCACAAAAATTGAGATGAATTTTCTCAAGGGGCCTAGAAGTGCCAGACTCATATCGAGGCGTGGAGACAGTCATTTTTGGGTAATTCGACGCCATGAATCCAACGGTGCTGTCTGTTTTCTGATCTGAGCAAAGCTTCTGCAACTTAACTCCATAATGAGGTATACTTATGTATTTTGGGAAATTCTTTTGATGAGTTAATAAAAAGGCCTATCCATTTGAGAGCAGGACCCGGAGACGTAGTCCACCAGGGACAAACTCCGTTATCAAGTTTTTTGTGTTCAGATATGATGCTTATGTCTCTTCATTATTGAGTTATTCCTTCTTTATGGTGCACTTCAATTTATGCTCATTTAATACAATTTTTTTATAAGTCACATCGATGAAAAGATCCCGGATCATGTTGGTATCAGAGTATTCATCTTTGACTTGAATTGTTGAGTGTGAATGCTTACTAGGGCCAAGCATAAGCAGGGTGAAGGAAATCTTAAGACTTCAATCCCGAGGTTGGTCATGCATCTCGAAGGAAGAAATGGACGAAGAGGACAAGCGTGATGAAAATGAGAAAAACTTTCGTATGGTCTTTTATCGCATGTTAGAAATGGTTGAGCGAATGTATGGAGACTACGAGAAGGGGATGAAGAAGAAAGGGAAGAAAAATGAAGCACAAGCAGATGATAATGCTTCAGTGAATCAAGGGGCTGGGGGAGACCCTCCCGAGCCTCCATCTTCACCATCAAGTTCTAGCTCTTCTTCCTCTGAGCATTCTCATCATTCTCATGATTCTAGCCATAAAATTTCTTTTAAGAAACCATTGTTAAAGCTTGATGTAAAATTTTCTTTACCTATGTTTAATGGAGATGTTAATCCTGAAAAGCTAGATAATTGGATCCGATAGGTTGAAGTGTATTGCCATGTTCAACAGATTGATGAAGAGGAAATTAAAGTGAAATTGGTTTCTCTTCGGTTGGAAGGCACCGCTCTCGTATGGTGGGAGAGAAAACTTCAGGACATAAGTAAGTGTGGTAATATTCTTTCCTCATGTTCGAAATTTAAATCAGCGATAAGGAAGCAATGATGGAATGGAAAACTTTAAGACAAAGTAAAGGTCAAACTGTACAAAGTTTCACGGAATAATTTTGGCGAAAATGATCTAGGTGGATATCGGTGGCCACCCACCTTTTCCAGCTAGCTCAAAATAACTTTCTGGCAATTTTGGTAATTTACTATTTTTAGCAGTTTTTCGGGTCCTGAACTTCTGGAGCCATTTTGAGGCCCTAAACGACGTTTTCTGGGCATCTACCGCTCAAAAAGTTTCATCATGAAAATTTCATCAATTGTTGTAGTCCTCGGATAGATCTTTCCAATGGGCTATCATACGCCTAAAACAAAGATCGTATGCAAAAGTTACGACCCTGGGAAGTTGATGTACTGACTTACCCAAACGGGGCCCACATGACTTTTGGCGCTTCATCTCTTAGGGTAAGGTTTTTGGATGTTTAGGGTTTTTGACACTCCTGTTTATTGTGAAAAGACCATCAGAACCTCATTGTAATCATCTTCTTGCGAATGAGTGCAGGCGTCACATCTCTTCTCAGAGATAAGCCACCACCATTCCAGCAAGCTTGTTTTCCGTTGCATTTTACAGTTTCAACTTATTTCCTTATTGAATAGAAAACCAGTTTTATTATATATTTGTTATTATGTGTTAAACATCTATTAATAATATGTAGTCATTTTGTTCTGCTCATAAAATCCAGATCAATGGTATCAGAGTGGTCTGCTCCTTGTCGTCTTAATGCATGTCCCCAACAAGGTTAGAGTACAAAGAGTTGGGTCTCGAGCTTGTTTCTCTTGAGGACAAAATCTCTCGCACGTCGAAGCGACCTCTCATGGCAGGAGAAAAGAAAGATGACGGGACAAGAGATCCTTTCAAACTGTTGATTGAGGAATCCCTCATGCAACAGAGGAACGAGATGATGGATAGTTTCACGCAAATCCTTCGACGACTACCAACAAGCGATGCATCTTCTTTGAGCGGACGCGCCGCCCCCTTCAAGG
>SNQJ01S0047159.1:29611-48552 GCA_010110895.2 Picea sitchensis | reverse complement strand
CAAAACCATGATGATCCTTGCATAATGGCTTGGGATCATTACAGAAGGTCACACCCCAACTGCCCAAAGCCAGTGATGCAGGAGAGCCAGAGCATCAGATTGAACTGCTCCAAGGATCATGGTCACAATTGGCCATTCACGCTGAGAATGTGGAAGTGCAGTTGTGGAAAACTTAGCAAGAAGTAGAGAAACATCCTAGGAAGTTGTAGGAGCAGATGGAGAAGATAGTTTTGGAAGGAAACAATGCCAAAGAAGCACTACATAAGCGCACAATGGAGTGCACAAAGATTTTCAGGTAAGTCAGCGATTGGATGGGCATCATCGCTAAACACAACTAGATATTGGAGGATGTGTGCACTAGAATCCAGGTGTTGAATGAAGAATTTGTGGCTACAATGGATCCATTGGAGAAACAATATAAGTTTGACCAGATCTAGCAAGCGGACAATGAACTAAATGCCCTACTTGAGTCGCAATCCGTAGCTAAGAAGGAGTTGCATGACTTCCGACCTGTCATTCAGACAGTTTATATGCAGATGCATCAAGTCAATGCAACAATATATTCTGAATGGAACTCGGTGGCCACATCCAATCCCAAGGGAGGTATCACAGAGGTGACCCAACAGTTCATGGAAGAGGCCTCACTCCTTGCCAGAAAATGGCAAGATAAAGTTGGGAGATTTCAAGAACTGAGGAAGAGGGCCTTGGAGTTGGTCCCGGAATTGGGCCCTTCGTTTGAAGAGGCAAAAGAAGAAAAAGGGGAAGCAAAAGAGAAAAATAAAGAGGAAAAGGAGGGACAAGGGAAAACAACAGTTTCTCCCGAAAGCTGTGAAAGAGACGAGTACTTGACTCGAGGGCGAGTCAAGGTTTGTGGTCGGATCCTATTGGGCCCTTCGTTTTTGGATAAGGAGTTTCATAAGAAGGACTACAGTCCCATTTTTGGCCCAGTATGAGTTGCACAAGATACAAGAAAATATGAACACCAGAACAAGGAGAAGCAATAGAAATCAGTTGCGAAAAGGACAACGCAACGTCAACAAAGAAAAAGCAGTTGCAACAGAACAACAAAGTGTGCAAACCAAATACAGTAGACATGACTTACCTTATATATAGGGATGAATATGATTGTAGAAGGGTTGGGTCATGTTTTCCAAAAGGGTTGGTTGGTTGGTATCACAAGTGTAAGGTTTTGGTCATCGTTGTTGTCTATTGTTGAGAAGTCGGGTTTTGAGTCTGTAATGTAATTTGTACACCATTTTGGGAGTTAGAGATCTGTGACATGAGTCCAGAGCCAAGAGTCTTTAATAGAGCGCTACTGTGTATCTCTGAGATTGTAATTGAGAAATACATGAAGATAATATATGAAGAAGGGTCCAAAATTTCAAAATATGTTGTGTCCTCCTGTGTTTATTCTTATGCATTGTATCTTTACAGTACTTCTTTATGGTTCATAAGTTCCACATGATGTCTCTGTGTTTGAATTATTTTCCGCAACATAAGTAGCTTTAGTTATTGTGTATATGGGTTCAGATATGTTTTGTAGTTAGATGTCTTGCGCAAGATCAAGATGAATCTTGAAGGTTCTGTGAATCCTCCTAAGTATTTTCCTTGCCCTTCCCTATCCTTTTGTCTCAGCAGTGCTTAGTGTGAGACTTCTTCTCTTTGGAGGTGATGAAAATTCCAGTGCTCTAGACCACTCAGTACCTTTTTTGGTAACATGAGAAGGACCCTGGTCTGATCAATCTTGCGCCAACATCTATCGACATAGGGGGTCTCCTATACGATCGTAGCAATTGAAAAAAATCATACAATAAAATATCGAAATAAATACACATAATAATATATAAATATATATGGTCCCCGGGGGGGCAGCTCAATTGGCAAGTGCCGTGAAAATGAAGTTCCATGAGGTTTCGAGTTCAATTCCCCCCGACTTACAATGTGTGCAGCGTATGGGACCTCGTGGGCACACCTGGAGGTTATAGTGGTAGCGGTTGGATAATACGGCCACGTGTAACGCGAGCACGTGCCCAACTAGTTGTTTATTCCTCCAGACATAAATATATATATATATATATATATGATCCAAGTGGATATCGATGGCCACCCACCTATTCCAATTGGCTCAAAAAAATCTTTTGGCTACTTACTATTTTTAGCAGGTTTTTGGTTCCTAAACTTCTGGGGCCATTTTGAGGGCCTTAATGAAGATCTTTTGGGATCAAGCACCTCAAAGATAGTTGAAGGCTTTGATTGCACCACCAAAATGAATCTCCTCGATGATACCTTTCCAATGAGCTATTTTTTCCCCAAACGGAGATCATATGCCAAAGTTATGCCCCGGGGAAGTTGATACACCAAACTACCCAAAACGGGGTCCACAAAATTGTTGGCTTTTCATCTTCCAGGATTAGGGTTTTGGATTTTCTTTATGATAAAAAGGCCTTTGGAGCCTCATTGTAACAATCATGTTCTTGCAAATGTGAGTAGTCATCACATATCTTCTTAGAGATAAGTTGTCACCATTCTAGCGAGTCTTTCACTCTATATTTCTACAATTTTGTACATTTCACTCATTAATAGAAATTGTGTATTATTGTATCTTTTTTTTTATGGTTGCATCTCTGATATATTTTTGTTATATTATTGGATATATGATATATCTTTGTACATGTATTTATTATATCTCCGCTCTCATTTCGTGCTAAAAATAATTCGGATCAATATAACAATAAAGAACATAGAGATGATTAAGATATTAACCTCCTCCATGAAGATCTTGTGTCCAATGGTCTCCATAGGCCCATAGAAAATCTTCTCGCAACTCGATAATTTGTGAGGCTCACATGAACGACTGTTATCTCCACATGTCCTCTCCTCACTGCACTCTACTCTAGGGGTTGAAGGTTTGACCCCTCTGTCAATGTCACCAACAAGCACCTACTTCCGAGATAGTGCAACAAAACTACCATGTTTCACTAGACTCTGATCCAAGGATGGTAGATCTACATGTACCTATTGCAATCCCTCTACAACGGGATCATGTTGGGTAGGGGGGGTTAGTCCTTTTCATGGGGGGACAAGGACCTAACATGGGATCATGCCTAGCACACTCTCGTTCCTATGTAGACCCTCTACCCACCCCCTCAAAGTCACCAATGTCAAAGTAGTTCACATGGTGACCCAAAATAAATTCTTCCCATAGTTTTCTCAAAATATATAAAGGGACCTCCTTGTTATTGCGAGGAGTTTGATCAAATATCATGAACCACCTATCCATCCAGTTATCATTAAATTGTGGGTGGATACACCAGTGCATACAAATACATTTCTTGTTGGCAGGTGGTCGTTGTCTAGTTTGAGGATCAATAAAAAGATACATCAAAGTTTTTTTTGAAATACCCAAGTCTCTAACTTGGTTTTTATCCAGTCAAGTGTTGTAAAACTCGAATATTCTAGCAGTATATTAAAAAATAGAAGTTAATTTCACTTGGGAACTTGCAATGGACCTCAAAATGACATCCAATGAAGTGGCCAAGGACTCTCATCTAGGCTCTCTTGTGCCCCTTAATTCATTTACAAGTGTTCTCAATGTGTCCAACCCCTCATCAATTTGTGTGTTTATGTTGGGTGGTTGTGGTGGGTTGGGGTTTTCATCGCCTTGGTCTACTTATGGGAGGTTTACATTGTCGCTAGGTTCCATTTTATAATATATACCACAATTTAATAAGGCATGGCATATAAATTAGGTCGATTTTTTAAATTAAAATAGAAAATTACAAAAAACATCAATACATATTTTAAGAAATTAAAAAGACCATAAAATAATCATATTTCTTGTAAATTCTCTATAGTTATTTTTAAAGAGGAAATGTTAGGCAATGTAAGAGGAGACTCTCTCTAAATTTTCTAGATGAGATTTCTCTAGAAGATTACAAGTTTCTATAATTTAGATTCTTTTAGAATATATTAAATTAATTGAATAAAATTAAAAATTACTAGAGTGGGAGGAAAAGAAGAGAAATCAAGCATACTTGGCTTGACTGGGACACGGTGGCAAGATCTTGTCTTTGCTCCTCCTCTCTATTTGCTCAATGAATATAAATACGTGATGCATGATGTGTCGAGCCCGCGGTCCGTTAAAAATGGGCATGACAAAGGAATGTGCACATGCTCTTGCCAACAAACCTATGTGGCATGTTGAGTGGAGGTTTGAGCTTTGTCAAACCTATAGCATTAGGAACGTGTGCACATTCCTAGGAACGCACGCACATTCTTGTGAGAGCACGTTCCTACTGACCCTGTTGCCACTTTTTCATCCACCAACTTTGTGCACTCACCCATCAATGTTTATGATTATATGGATGATATTATACATCGTTGTTAGTGGTGTACCTCATGTTATGTTGCTATTGATTTATGATGCACACTAGTATTTTTGAAAGACTAATATGTTTCGAGCTTAAGAATTGATGGAAAATATGGGAAAGTCCACTTAAGGGAAGTGCTCATGTCTCAATGAGGATTACCATTATATCTTAGAGCTTAGGACACCCCAAGGAAGGGGAAAAAATTGTGAAAAGGATTTCCCAAGTTAACTTGTGTAAAAAGGAAAAAGGGAAAGACATGTAGTTTACTTTTACCTTATTTTTTATGCATACAAATTCACCCTCAAGCCTATTTTTTCCCTTGCATGATAAGAGGGAAGGCCAAAAACAAACTCTTGAGAAAATATTACATTGCAATGGACTACAAAAGAAGTTGTTTGCCCATTGACGARGCTAGCTCACGACGAATTGTTTTAAGATTTTACCATTGTTATGTTATAACTTGTGATTTTAATTCTACACTTGGTTGAACACATTAYTGGTTTATATAAATTGGTATGAGTGGAAAAATGGGTTAGGGGTATAGCTAAAATATCAAGGGTACTTATTCTCAAATTGTGCCTAACTCCTTGTACTATTGTTTTGGGCCTATTGTAGGATGCCAYTGYTAAGTGTGGTTATGATCACTAGGGGCTAGAGTGCTAGTATTTTCCTTGTTGATATGGGTGCCACTAGAGTGTGTGATTATGATCACTAGGGGATAACGGTGGTGGTAAGGCTCCTGCATACCATAACCCCATGGAGTTTGTATGMGATACAAGTTTAGGAACCTCTCCACCATACTACGTTCAATCAATTGTGTATCTAATTTGTGATAATCCTTTGGGAGCTATGTATCACTTATAGASAGTTTTTKTATTMCCAAAACTTCCTCACCTCACTGARCTTAAGCCCTTCTCACGTGGGAAATACCTATGATGGTGGTTTGATTGCTTGGGTGGAAAATCAACCTTTGGGTGTGATTTCCCCTTGATTATTAAAAATAGGTTCAWGGCATCTAGAGCACTGTGAGATCCACATTTGAAATTTAGAGAGGTAAAGGTTACAAGTACTTTTCCTTCATATTTTTAGATTGTGCTTTGTCGGTTATCTTGAATTGATGGTAGAATTATATATTCTTAATGGGTTCATGGCATCCTATTTTATATTGCACTCTTGTTCAATTCTTTTATATATTCTTTAGTGTTCATATCTAATTAGATTATTGTATATTATCTTTTTTTCTTGGAAGGAAAAACCTTGATGGGTTGTTACAATGGGATGTTTAACCATTTTAATTGTTTAAATTATCTATGATTACTATTGATGTATGGAGTATGCTACTTAATGTGTGTTAATGCAATGCACATGACACGGGGAATAGTCTCGTCAGTTGGCCATCTTATGAGTGTAGGACACACCAAAGGGTTGTGACATGTTTATAATGGGAAGGGTAGAGGTGACATCCGACCTAATTCTAATAAGAAATGCAAAGTTTCATACAAGATATGCTTAATATGTGTAATTAGATAGAGGGCATATGTCTATCTAGGAGTAGTGGGGACATGGATATCCTGAGTATGCTCATCGTGTTAGGATACATGTTTCATGGTTATATTTAGGATGCATGTTATAAGGATGTAGACTCCTTGTTCCCCTAGAAGATTGTACCATCACAGAATACAAGGCCAAACCAAGGTAAAAGTCTATGACCTCATGGCTACATTAGTTAAGTCTAAAATTTACCCACTGTAGAGGATAGATTAAAAATATTCATATTTTAATGAAAATAGATTGATATTAAAAATAGAAAAAAATCCCACGATGACACCTAGATAGAGAGGGGTGAATAAGAAGCCTTCTATAAATAATAATTTAGTAACTAATTTCTCTAAATAATAATTTAATAACTAATTTCAAATAAAAAGCCTTCGATAAATAATAATTTAGTAACTAATTTCTTTAAATAATAATTTAGTAACTAATTTCTCACCTTGACACGGAAGAGGATGATAATTCATTATTTTGGGTATTTAAAAGGAGGGAGTTTTGCATGAGAACCCAATAGGAGTCCTCATGTATCCTTCAAATATTAAACTTATTAAAATGAAAATGAAAATTAACATATTAAATTTATTAAAATAACTTTAAATAATTGAATTAATGAAAATTAATATATTAAACTTATTAAAATTACTTTAAATAATATACTTTTTAATGTTATAAGTACTATTTGAATATAAAATATATTGTTTAAATATTGGGTCTAATTCATGTGGTTGAGAGATGGAATGTTATCTTTCTCATCCAAAAATTATATTTACCTTAAATTCAATATCAATAAAAAAATGTTATTATTTTGTTTGATTAATACAAAAATTATATTTACCTTAAATTCAATATAAATAAAAAAATGTTATTATTTTATTTATTAATAAAATTTAAGTAAAAATTGTTGTTATTTTGTTTGATTGATAGAACAAATAGTCCTAAATAGAATGACAAATGACAAGACAAACACTCTGAAATACAAACCCTCTTTTATCAGGACCAAAAGAACAGAACAAAACCATTTAAAACACTGAAATCATAGGGAAAAAAAAACATAATTGTCGGACCAGAAACAGTAGAACAAAACCATTCAAAACACTGACATGGATTTCATACCAGGGGAGAAAAAAGAGGGGAGATGGGTTGTTAGAGACAATTTAGATACCGGTAGACTAATGAAAAACATTTTGGTTGTGGTGTAATGTCCATTTCTTAAATTAGATTTTCCAAAGTGCACAAATTGTAAGATTTGTCGATTGCATTTAATTCTCTTTGTTGCTTTCACAACTTTGGAGCATATGCTCTTCTTAAGATTTGTCGGTTGCATTTAATTCTCTTTGTTGCTTTCAAAACTTTGGAGCAGAGGCGAGACTCTGATCTGCAGCGTACCGTATCAATCACATCCATTAAGTTTCGTTCAAACCTCTTTTTATACAAAGTTACTCCATGAACTAACTAGCATTTTTGTCTCAAAATGCTAAGTATTTCAACCAACTCAATCGCTCCGCGGCGGCCCGTCCTTTAAATCTTCTGCAAAACCAAAATATACGATCCCTAGGTTTAATACCAAATTTCAACTCCGTTCTCGTGTACAGTTTTCCATTTGAAAATGGTCAATGGACAAGGGGGTAGCTCCGACATGCCGGATAGATACCTCAAAAAACAAACAAAAAAATATTTGCTATTCATTTCCACTTTAAAGGATTTCCACTTTAAAGGACGCTGACAGCTATAGAGTTGCTTGTCAGAAGCCCGCCCATGTGATTCTGGGTCATTATTTATATAACATTCGAAGCAATGTTACTATAGTGGTATAGATTTATATTTCGCTTTTCTTACAGAATTCTTTTCTTAAATATAAGGCCTGTATTGAGTAATTCTGAGCAAAAAAAAGATTTATATGACTGTTAAAAATCACGCCCAACAGATTCAGATCCTATTCATTTAAGCAATTTCCAAAAAAACTTGCTCAGTAGAGATGAAGGAAAACTCTGTTTTAAATGCTTTGTTTTAATAAAAATAAATACAGCTGATAAAATTGTCTGCTGAGATATAAAAAAACAATAGGCTGTAACATTATATGCTGATAATGTTACAACCTATTGTCTTTTTATATCTCAACAGAGAATTTTATCAGCTGTATTTTTTAATTAAAACAGAACATTTAAAACATAGTCTTCTTTCATTTCTACTGAGCCATATAAATTTTCTTTTACTCATAATTTCTCAATTGTAAATTTTCTTTTACTCATAATTTCTCATTTGGTATCAGAGTAAATTGCTTATAGCATTTCATTTTATTTGGAGAAGGAGAAATGATTCAAAATTCAAATGCGGTACAATACCAGATTCTTCTTTTTGGAACTATGTATTGGTATCTGAAGATGAGAACTTTTCTTATCTCACAAGATGTATGGATGCTAGTTTCTGTAAGATACACAGAGCCAATTGATCAGATTGCCTACAATGCACTCTCAGTTGATCAAAAGACAGAGTTGAAGGAGAACAGAAAAAAAAGATGCCACATAGCAAAAAGGAAAGTATAATGCACATTTAATTGCAAAAGGATATGTGTAGCAAGAATAGATTTTGAATCTCTTACTATAAAGTAAATGAAAGTGTTGAATCTTTTATTACTAGAGTTTGAAAAAAAGTATTAAGAAGTCTTCATAAAAAATTTGATCCCATCACTATTGCTATAGAGGAATCAAGGGATTTATCACAGCTAACCCTTGTTGATCTATTTGGTAGCCTTCAAGTACATGAAGATGGGTTAAAAAAGAATGAGGAACCTATGGANTTAAGAAGTCTTCATAAAAAATTTGATCCCATCACTATTGCTATAGAGGAATCAAGGGATTTATCACAGCTAACCCTTGTTGATCTATTTGGTAGCCTTCAAGTACATGAAGATGGGTTAAAAAAGAATGAGGAACCTATGGATCAAGCTTTCCGAAGCAAGTTGAAGGTTGATGACAAGAAGAAATGATCGTGGAAGAGCAAGAGGAAGAAGAGGCCATGGTAGAGGAAGAAGCAACAACCATGGGAGAGGTAACTTTCATTGCAGTTATTGTAAAAAAGATGTTCACCTTGAAAGTTATTGTTTTAAGAAGAAAAAAGACACCTCTCAAGCAAATTTTAGTAAAGATGAAAGTGAGAACTCTCAAAATTTGTTTCTCACATGTAACAATTTTGATGCCAAAGATGATTTTGTATGGTATTTAGATAGTGTCTACTCAAATCACATGACATGAAACAAAATTATGTTTGTAAAGTTAGATGAAAGTGTGAAGAGGAAAGTAAACTTTCACAATGATAATGAAGAAGAGGAAGAAGTAATGGAAAAATGTACCCTTGCCATAAAAGTCGAGAATGGAAGTATTATGTATATACATGATACTTTGTTTCTTCCAAGTTTGAAAAATAATTATAGGGCAGCTAAATTCTAAGAACTCCAAGACTATTTTTGAAAGAAAGTTTTGTAACATTTTTAACAACAAAGGCCTTCTCGCTGAAGTTCCTATGAAAGATAATAGGACTTTTTTGTTAAATATGGAATCAAGCGTAGCTTGTTTGAAGTCCTTGGTTGTGAGTCTCATTGCTAGGTTCATGCATCAACCTTGTGAGTCTCATTGGTGGGAAGCCAAAATAATCCTGAGATATGTAAGTGGTACCAATTTTTTTGGATTGTTTTATAATGCTACTAATGATTCCAATGTTGCAGCATATATGGATGAAGATTGGGAGGATATCTTGGATGCTCGAAAGAGTACTTCTGGATATGTTTTTCTTTTTGAAGGAACTCTTATTTCTTGGAGCAGCAAAAAACAACTAACTATTGCTCTATCTACAGTTGAAGCAAAGTAACAAGCTATCATTAACAAGTACACAAGCTATTTGAATGAAAATATTGTTTGAAGACTTCGGAATGAAAGTCAGTAAGCTCATCAAAGTCTATTGTGACAATCAAAACACAATCTTCATGACAAATAATCATATATTCCACAACAGAACCAAACATATTGATATTCAACACCATTTCATTCAAAACCTTGTACAACAACAATTCATCTCCTTCAAATTTCAAAATTTGTAGAAAATATTAGATTGTTGTTGGGAATTAAAACTCTCAACATAAAGGGGGAGATTGAAATAACGGAGGCTAGTTTTTAGGCATTCCATGAACATATGGATGGGTTGTTGAAATCCATATGTAAAGTTGAAATCGCCAAGTGTTTTGATGAATCAGCCACGTTTTTCTTCCTCAACGGAAACATTGGGTCCTCACATTGTTGGGGTTATTTAACCTAAGTCGTTTGTTCTTAATCTGAGAGTGGAGAAATAGGGATCGAATGCTCTTCTCATCACCAGATATTTCATTTGCCTCACAAAGTTGTGTTGTAGAGTTTTTATTATGTTCATAGAGTGATGCTGTAATTTTTTTAATATTTGAAACAAAGTTTGAGTTGTTGTGTTTGAATAATTAGTAACGAATTTTTTCTTAAGCAAATTTTTTTTTGGGGAATTTCTTAAATGAATAGGATCTGAATATGTTGGGAGTGATTTCTTGTTAAGTTGATGTGTGATTTCTTACCTAAATTCAACTTGGAGTTGACACATGTAACTTTTAAATAATAATAATAAAAATTAAGTAAATGAAAATTGTATATGTAGGTTTTAACCTTTTTTCTAAAAAGATTAAGGAGAAAAAATTTACACCTCTATTTGATCTTTCTTAACACTTGGTAAAACAGGAATTAAAATGGATCTATACTGATATAAATCCTTTTTTACTTAGAATTCCTCATTTATAACTGTAAGAACTTGATAAAGTTTATGCATTGGATATAGCAAAAAGTTCCCATGAATCCAATGCATTTGGAGTTTTTTCAAAATTATAAGAGTAATAAAAAAGCCAAAAAAACCATAAATAAAACCTTAATCAAAGGGAGAAATTATAAAGAGAAACCATAATCATAGCAGATTGTTGGTTGCTGGAGAGGTATTTGAGAAGAGTAACATGCCATGTTAATTAAGGACATGTTAATTGACAAGTTTAAAAGTTTTATTTTTTAATTTTTTAAGTGAATTTAGAATTATAACTATTGAAATCTATTATGTATGAGAATTTTGGATAAACACTGTGTAGGTAGTTTTGAAACATCAAAGGTTTTGAATGGACACTCCCTCTAGTCCCTGATGATGGGTGGAATGTCTATTTTAAAAGTTGGATGTTTCAAAACTACTTACACAGAGTTTATCCAAAAATCTCATACATAATATGAGGAACTGTGAAAATCTTCACTCATATTAAAATCTTGTTAATTAAAAAGTTCATATTAAAATCTTGTTAAGACAAGTCTAAATGTTTTAAGTTTTTAAATTTGTTTGGATATTTATAATTTCAACCACTAAAATCTACTATTTAATAAAGCTGGTAAAAAGAATGCACGGATAAAAAGTTAAAAATATAAAACGGTTATAAATCTACAAAATCGATTTCTGAACGCAATGCCGTAGTTGTTGAGAACGTGGGTACACTAAATAATTTCAGAGAGCACAACTGGTTGTCAGGGTAAACAATAGATATGTACATTATGCAGTCATGTGCATACTGTACGAGATCAAATAACGCCCTCTATTTGGCCCATCAAGGCCGATATTTTTTAGGTAGGTTTTCCAGATTTTGTTTTGAAAAGAGAAGCTGGAATTTATGGCATATGGAAGAGCAGCTTATGAGTATTTTTAGTTTTAAAAGGGAAGCTTTTTTATTGTTGTTATTTTTGGAGAATTGGTATATGAAACCTATTTTATTTAGTGATTTCACTGATAAAGTCTAGAAAAGTATATATACCTTACTCTCTTTAGATTTGAACTTGTAATTTTTTAGGAAGAAATACATGTTAACCATTACTAACACAAACATTTTTTTTTTGTTTGTTAATTTGTGCGGGCCCTGTTGGCTACGCGATTAACTTGTGGCTTGAGAAACCGCGACTCAGGGGCATCTAAGCCGTCAAAATCACGTCGCACCCGGCCTGAGCCACACCAACCCTTAACAAGGTTGGATTTTTTTGTCCCCGCAAGTTTCGAACGGGTGACTTCGGCCTGAGCCACACCAACCCTTAACAAGGTTGGATTTTTTTGTCCCCGCAAGTTTCGAACGGGTGACTTTAACATCACGGAGTGGCTTAACAACACACTCCATCACAGACTGTCCTACACCTCGGAGACATTACTAACACAAACATTAAATGTTTTAAATAGAAACAATTATTTCAAACACATTAATCAAAATAAAATAATAACAAAATAATTAATAAAATATTAATAATATTTCAAATTATATCAAACACATTAATCAAATTATATCAAACACATTAATCGAAATAAAATAATAACAATATGATTAATAAAATAATAATAATAATTTAAATTAAAAAAAAAAAATACATTACTTACAAAATATATTTAAAATATATTTAAGTATTAATATTATATTTGAATAGATTTGTTGATATAGATTGGGTTGGAGATGTGGACAACATAGAGTCCATAAGTGCATATATATATCCATTGACTTACGAGCAGTAAGTTGGATGATCAAAAGTCAATTCGATCTCATTTTTAATTCGAAACATAGGTTTTAAATTATTGGAAACAAAGGTTTTAAATTAATTATCTTTTCTCATGATTTTAAAATATTGGAATTGGAACATTTTTATATCCTAATTATTTTAGGATTTGTTTTTATTGAAATTTTATAATGTAATTTTAGTTGAAATAAATTGTAAAATTTATTAAAATTATAAATATGAGTAACTTCAGAAACTTTTATTATACCATGTTACTCTTGTACTCATAATTTTGTATTTAATAATTTTTTTCTAGTGGATGTTTATTTAAAATTGAGAGTGAAATTGAAAGTGTTAATGTAAAGCAATGGCACAATATTCATTTTTTTCACAAACCAAAATTTTGTAAAGTGTTATATTCAATAAATGATTGTATAAATATAAATACATAGAGCTTTGACTTAAAATAGACCCACTATCTTAGTATAAAACAAAACCTACCTCATAATGACTAATGATAGTAAAAATCACAATCTTTAATATGATCACATATAAGAGAAGTAGGAGTTAATAATTCAAACACTCCCCTTTAATGATTACTTGTTTCAATCTCTATCAGTTAGGTCTTCAACATCATTTATTCCTCAACAACAAATGTTCCACCATGTATTCAAGAACCCTCCACCATGAATTGAAGAACCTCCTCATCAACAAACCAATTTGGCACTTACATCTTGTACCCCATTCATGTAGAGATCATTAATTTGTCAAAGTCCATATAAAGGAACAACCATCCACCAAAATACATGGGTACCTAATTGTTGCAACCATCGATCTAATAGGATTTCCTTTAGGTACATGGTTCATCAAATTTTTGATGAACTCCCCCTAAATGTGCAACTAATTCCATCAACATTCCAAGAGATAACCAATATAACAAATACACCCACTCTTAGTTGACACCTATCCCTTAATTCTTATGTTGTTTTGACACACAAAACAACTTTATACAAGTTTATGGTCCCATAACATCACAATTAGTCCACAACCAACATATAGTCCACTCATAGAAAAATTTACCGACACATGGCTCACTCCACCAAGTCTTAAATTAAACTCCTTATACAAGTGATCAGGGGATCAAATCTTGCTCAATTTTCAAAGTGCTCGGAATGCGACGAAAACAGTGTCATTGCGTCCGTCTCGTCTTCCTGATTCCGACGGTATATTTACTTTCGCAAACGGAGTCCGTATGGAGGAGATAGCGCGATCTGTCCGCTAAGCTAAACATGCAAAAATTTGGGATGCTGACTGTACCTGTCCGTACAGTCCGTACGGCCACGTGGAGGGTCGTACCATCATGATGACGTGGCAGAGGGAAGACGTGGCGCATTTGTATTGGTTGTGGTTGTCCAATCGAGTGTTGACACGTGTCAATGGTAGCCAATAATGTGTGGACACGTGGCCCAACCCATTGGCGCCACGTGTCCCTATACGACTGGTTCATATGGTTGTATATATATATATAAAATGACATGGGGAGTCCGCGGGGTTCGACCCCCGGACCTCCCCCACAGTACAAAGCTCTATTGAAACTCCGCTAGCCAACTTACCGTCATTTGTTCCTTGTTAGGAAGGCGGGAAACATTGTATTTAATTTTGCATTTGTGTTATGTTGGAATGGGGGGACGRGTCGGGGCTTACCATTAACTCAACTACAACACTCATMTCAATAMAACACTCATCTTACCATTGACAAAACCTTTGTATGGGCTATTAACTCAAACAAACTAAGCAAGATATCATCTCGGACACACGAAGCAAGCTATCCATTTCAATGCATGCACACCAAGCAAGCTATCATTTTGAACAAATCAAGAAAGCTATCCATTTTAACTCAAACACACCAAGACATCCAATGGTTAGCTCAAACACACTCAAAAAACCATCAACTTAGATACACCAAGTGATTCTCATAACACTAGTATCACAACCAATTAATCTTTTGACATTGTGACACATGCATCAATGGATATATGCATTGTGTTCCATTTATCAATCCTTGACACATAGGGAAAAAAAGTACATCATGTTTGTGTATATCCAAGCCTTATGTGACACACACAAAAGATCAATGTTTGAATAACATGATCAATTGCTTTTCCACTACCACTACCACTACCACTCTAATTTTGTGTTCCAACAACACCATATCCTTTATAAATGAGTGACCCAATCACTTTTCCAATACTTAGGAATTACCCACCATGTAGAAAACGTGAGAAAACCCTTAAGTCAAATATTAATCAAATGATATGTAAGAGGGTGACCAAATTGAATCTCTCTACAACTTCATGATTCCAATCGCTACCATTGTTCACCCCAACCATTGTTGTTTCCCTCATTCTCAATCAAATTTCCACTGCAAAAATCACCTCACAATATAGTTCACTTAGATCAAACCTCGACAATCATGTAGTCAATGGAATCACCATTACTTCATAAATATCCATAGTCCTCTCACAAATAACAGATTGTTGTCAAATTTACTTTAGTTTAGTTATGTTGTTCATAGCCACTCCTCTTCCATAGTCTTAATCTATAAATGCCACATCTATTGTTGAAAATCGTCTTGTGGCGCTTCTGTCCACACCACCATATTGGAGCTTGTCTAATTTATTCAAGGAATCGACAAGGCTAGACAACTAAGTTTTCTAGGATGAAACCCTAAAAAAACCCCATACTCAACTACAACACTCATCTCACCTAGAGGGTCAAAATGAATCCTCCCTTTAGTGGTCACTTCAATCTAGAATGTTAATATGTAGATCTATATGCACATGACCTCTTTGTTCTTCTCTATCTAGATGATCCGGTCCCCAAGCGTGGGTTCCCTCTCTTCATTGAATTTGGAATTCCAAGCCATAGAAAACCATGATGTCTATCAGAGACAATTGGAATCGAAATGGATCAAAGATAATCGGGGATGATTTTAGGAGTGATAGTGCATCTCTTTCCACTGCTCAAGTCCTCTCTTTGATCCATTCAACGCATATCAACCTCGTAGATATGTAAAACATCGAAGAAAAATCCTTCCTGATGGAAAAAAATGCTATGTCCTTTCATGCATATTCATATGATAAACCCAAGCTCACACGTCTCAATAAAGAATTTGTACACAACCACAGGGAATCACTGACAGATCCATACTATGCATGTTCCCCCTGTACATAATTTAATATAGTTGAGTCTTTCTCTCATGGATTCCTATATGGATGGATGGTCTCCTCTAATGTAATGTTGATCTCATGAAATAATGGACAAATAACATACTTTCATGGACAAACCAAGGACTCCCAAAATCATCCATTATGTGCATGTTCCCCCTGGACATAATCTAATATAGTTGAGTCTTTCTCTAATCGATTCCTGCAGGCATGGATGGTCTCCTCTAATGCAATGTTGATATCATTAAATAATGGAAAAATAACATACTTTCATGGACAAACCAAGGACTTCCAAAATCATAATGCTATAAATGAACAACACTCACAATAGTGTACACACCATTTTACTCACAAAACAATCTACTCTCAGCTACAACTATCCTATATTTACAAAAAACAAAAAATATCCAAATGGCATCATCACATACCTTCCTTGTACCAGTTATGATACCATGTAGAAAAATGGAAAAGTAGGCATTGTTTCCACAAACCAAAAATTTGTGGAGTGTTTTGTTGAACAAATAATTCTACAAATATAAATACATAAAGCTTTGGCTTAAGATAGAACCATTCTCTTAGCACACTAAAAAATTGTTGAGAGAATATCTTAGACACAAGCCAAAATAGGATAATCAACTAGTTGGAGAGAATCTCCCTTGTCTAAGTAGATCTAACAACCTACTAAAACTTAGAATAAAACCTCTTACTTAGCCACAAACTCTACCTCATAATGATCAATGATAATAAAAATCAAAACCTTTAATATGATCACACATAAGACAAATAAAAATTCATAATTCCAACAATTACCTTTTATATAATGTTTTATATTTTTAATATTTGTTTACACGAAACTGTTGGCGTCAGGAGTCACTCCTAGATTGCAACAGGAGTAAGCCTGAGGCCCATCAGTTTATGTCACTATTTGTTTATAAAGGGCGATCGAATGGAAGTAAACTTAGAACAATATCGTTTAACTCAGAAAACTGGGTTGGAACAACAAAGACATGCGAGGTCTTGATCTAACTTAAGCCAGTAATTTTTGCATAGTGGTGAGTAAGTGGAGGGAAAGAAAAGGGGAAATAAAGTCTGCTCTGGACATCCGGTCTTCCAGCGGCCCTTTAGAAGGGGAAAAGTCTCAGATATGAGATCTTCTTAGACCCGAGAAACTTCAAAGCAAACTTAAAAATGTTGTAGAACTAATACAATCAAACATGCATCATATAGTTATAACAACACCCCACTGGATCATCCATGCCCAGGCTTTAAGATTCAGAGGAAAAGGAAAGGAGGAGGTTGGTTGCCATTAAACAAGAAGTCTCAAAATGTCCGCCTATAACCAGAGAACCAGAGGCTTAGTTAAAGTTTACAATTGGGAGCTTCGCTCTACCATCGATACCCTACAAAAATGACAAAATTGCCTACATATACCCAAAGCAAAAACAACAACAAAAACAAGACACATCATTAAAAACATTTCGTCAGCATGTCTACTAGCAGACTACGCCTGTAGTCTCTGGATAGTCGTGCGCTTATGTTATATGCAATCAGGCTCCTGGCAACCCTGTAAAAGAATTGACCTGTCTCAGGTCCCTTTCTGGACTTTCCATTTATGGTGGAGACGATGTCTAACCACCACCAACCACCTCAATAACTACTTCCTTGGGATTGGGAATGGCTCCGGGCATCTCTGCACTCATGGGACATGGAGGCCCTCTCGCGCTGCCACCTAGATTGGCTGAACGACTTAATGATAAGGTGCGGAGGTAGGTGCGATGACTGGGGCACATGATTGGAAGTGGTGGATGAGTGGTGACTGGACATGATTGGTCGAGGGAGGATACATTGCTTATAACGGAGCGACGTAGAAAGGAGAGGGACAGGTGTTGAAAGGTAATAGGTCGAAATGAGAATAAGGTGGGCCAGGATGGTGCTGAGTGGAGGTGAGATATAGAGTGGAAGATAGATGGCGGAAGGTGAAAGGTGGAGGCAAACGTGAGGAGATGATAGGGGGACCCACACAAAGTTGCCCATTCCAGAACCCCCCCCCTTTATTAAAGGTAGAAAGGCAAAGGGGGTCCGGAATCCAATATTGTCTGTAGAATCGAGTGCCCCAATATAAGCCATCGAAACCTGCGCGCTCAATTCTGGCCCCCCCCGCCTTGTTAAAGGTAGAATGACGAAGGGGGTCCAGAATGGAACCCTAGTCGTAGATCTGGGCGCGCAGATTCTGGCCGCCCAGATTTTCCCTCCACTTAACGAAACATGCATTTTGCGACCCAACTTAGGGTAAGTGGGTTCTTACCCCACTTCTTTGCATTTTTCCACCCAAAGGGGCCTATATCTTAGGAAAATACCCCCTTTACAAGAATTGGTGATAACATTAGGCTCCATGGGGGATAAAGTCATCCCTGTGATGCTCTAAGAACTCCTTCTGTAGTTCCAGTGCCTTGTTGTTGGGCTATGGAGTCATTTATGAAGCCGAAAATAAACAGAAAAACAATATTTACAAAACAGAGGAGCCGTCTAAGGCTCAAACAAAACATTTCTTCAGGAAATGCCCATTTACTAGGCCGTTAAAAACTTCTTCCCCCTCCAAATCCTGCAACCTATACATGTTGTTTGAGAATACTTCAGAGATTTTGAAGGGCCTAATCCCGAGGGCATCAAACTTGCTGTGTTTGCCCCTATCCTTCCTGGGTGCATCCCACTTAAGCACCAAATATCCCAGCTCAAATTCCTCCTTCCTGACCTTCCTGTCAAAGGCCTGCTTGATCTTCTGCTGATGACTATGAGCTATGTCCATTACCTGCTCCCTGATCTGTTGCACTTCCACCATTTGATGAATTCTTCTGACCATATGGTCTGGCTCTCCTTCATGATCTTGAAAGAATTTCTCTATAGGTAAAGAGAGCTGAGTGGGAAACACAACCTCCATCCCATAAACAAGTTGAAAAGGTGAGGTGCCCAGGGACTTCTTTGTTGTCACTCGATTGGCACATAGAGCGAATTTGAGCTTTGAATCCCAAGCCCTCTTATTGTCTTCCAATAATCATTTAATGAGTTTGATTAGACTTTTATTGGAAGATTATGCCAGTCCATTTCCTTGAGGATAATAGGGAGTGGAGTGAATTAGTGAAATCTCGAACTTCTCACAGAACTTAACCAGAGGCCCAGACTTGAAAGAAGCAGCATTATCAGTGACAATTCTGCTGGGACAG
>SNQJ01S0047158.1:48347-62939 GCA_010110895.2 Picea sitchensis | reverse complement strand
TCTCCTTGGGATTGATCCATGAATTCTCTCGAACTTGGAGTCGCGTTGAATTCGCGGGGATAAACCTTGTGCTACTCCATCAAATCCAACGGTGATGAAGGATCCCAGATCCTCACAACTAGATCCCATCCATTGACACTTCAATAACAAAAACCACTTCCCTTTCAAGGGACTCTGGTCGCCAACCTTCCTGAGCTTTGATCTTCTCGAGGTGACTTGAACCTCGGATGTCTCCTTCACACACTTCAACCTGTTCAGACTTAGAAAAATTTCTAAGTCTCCTCCCTTATGCACTTGAACTCACTATCTCTTCTAAGCTTTGTTCCTCCGAGGGTTTATAGACCTCGGGCAAACTTCCTCTGTGGTTCCTCCAAACACTTTGAAATTTCAAACTTAGAAAAATATTTCTAAGTTCCTCCCGTGCATTCCTTTCACTTGTTCACCTCGAGACTTTGAAGGTATCTGATAACCTTTCATGCACTCCTTACACTCCAACAATTCACTCCTCAACACTTGTCTCATTGTTAGCCCGGTGCACACCTTGCATTGGACTTCTTCAGACTTCATTCTCCTTCGAGCAATTGTGCACTCCTTTCACTCTTTCTGTGAAACTCCCTCTATCTCTCTTGAGTTTTATCGTATTTTCAGTGACTCTCGGTCTGCACACTCCTTGTGATCACTGTGCACTCCTTGCACCAAACCTCTGTAAAGTTTCAATTTATTTCCCCCCAGCTTCAGAGTCGAACTTGACTCGGCTTTTGCGCTCCTTGCGGGCACTATGCACTCCTTGCACTGAAGCTTTCAAGAAGAGAAACAATTGAAACTTATAGAAACCTCACGGGTTTCCACCCATGGCCATGAAAAACATACTCATGCATATAAACACATAAAACAAAGGAAACATAAAGAAAACATCACATGTACTCTAATGAACTCGAAAAATGAGAACATTGTACAGAAAGCAGATAAGCATAGACAAGAACCTCATATGCATGAAAAATTGCTCTTTGTATTAATCTGAGAATGCTCTTTGTACAAGTGTTTACAAAGGGTGGACTGCAAAAGAGTCTTAGTTCTTCCTCTCCTCTCTTGAGATCTCCTCTACAACTATCTCCTAACATTAATGAATTTTGATACCACGACTTTTTACAAAAGAGGGGCTCCTCAAGCCTTTCTTCCAGCTACCTAACTTTCATTAGTTACATTTAATTTCATTCAATGGACAACCAGTATGAACTAGAGATAAGCATATCTACCAGTCATCCATTAAAGGAGACACTTCCCACTACAATAACTCGGCATGTCAAGCACATGGGTTCGTCCTTCCCTAAGCCTCCAAATATTTAATTTCTTTAAATTTACATTTTAAATTTTAAATTCAGGATGAAATTCGAAAGGACGGGCGTGTCCTTCTTTGGGATCCGCTCCCTCTAAATGCGTTGATGCGTTGGCTTCTTGGTGGGTTGTTGAGGTGGAGCAATGCTCCTGCATCATAATCCTACATTGACAAAATCATGATCTCTTGTTCATGGCTCCCCTGTTGTTGAAGTTGAAAGCCCCCAGGGTCCCAAATATTTATGTGGAGATGTCCATCCGCTCCTTTTCTATGTTGTTGTTGTTATTATTGCTTATCTAATGTTGCAAGATCTCCTATAGTTATCTTCTCTCTATTGTTGATTGTATCCTCTGTTGACTTCAACATCATCCTTCTGATCTGTTAAATCTCCTTGTCCAACTGGCTTACAGGCTAGATTCCCCCCTACAGTCTGCTATGTTGCATTTATTCTTCACCATTCTCCAACTTGACCTGTTGGATAAGATGACTCTTCTCTATCACCTTTTTCTCTAGGGAGTCTAACTCTTCACACATATCTGAAAAATCCATAATATATGTTTCTCTCTCTTCTATGGTGAGTTCTAACTCTACAGTCATATCATGTTCATCTCCTTCAAAAAACAAATTGATCAATTCGATCGAATGTTCTTCTTCTTCTTCTATCTCTTCGGAAGATTTTAATACCTGCTCAATCTCCTCCTTGACAATCTATGTTGGTTGTCCTTGAGGATTTTCCAATAGATCAGTAATTAATTTTATTCCCAGAACACCGCAGTTCGATTGTGCCATCAGTTTTGTGAGGCCCTGACCTTTAATCAGCTTTATGGGCTTGATTTCAAGGTCGTATTCCATCATGACTACAATCCACTTGTTCGTTGTGAAGCCTGATTATCTTCATGATTTAGAGGTCTTTTCTTTTCAGGCGTGTTTATACCCCATGAAGTATTTACACCCCATAAGTATGTACACTCTTCCATGCAGGGGAGTGAAAAGGGGGGCTACCCCCTCTGCGAGGTTCGGGGGGGCTATCTCCCTGGTTGCAGGGTCTGGGGATTCGGGGGCAGCATCCCCTGATGGGGGTTCGGAGGCAAATCCCCCGAAGGAAAAATTGCCTTGTAAAAGTATATTGTAATTTCATTGTAAATTTGGACCGTTCATTATAAGGTCATATATCTAACGGTAGAAATTATGTTAGGATTTTTTTCCCTAGAAGGCAACCCTCTGTTATGAGGGAAATTTATTGCAGCTATGCATGATAGTGAATATTGTATTCTGAGAGGAGAGAACGTGAGAGAAAGAAGAGAAAGTTATAATGGGGTTGTTGTAGGTTGTATCCCTTCATATGTTGGATAATAATAAAGGAAGGACCTGGCAATTTCCCTGGTGGACGTAGCCCACACAGGGTGAACCACGTAAATCTGTGTCTCTATTGTATTGTGTATCTTCTGTGTTTTTTTTCCGCATTTGTTTTATTTTATTGCTCCATGGTCCTGTTTTTCTAACACCACTTACCTCTTCTTCCCTCAGGTCCAAGCTGAGTCAAGATGTCTTTGAATGATTTGTTGGGTATGTAAGCAACAACGTGGGAATGTAGTATGTAAGTCTTGAATTTGTTGAGGGATTTCACTAAGGCGTATGATTGTTTCTCCATAATGTCATACCTCAGTGAGGAATCTCTCAGCGTTCTGCTAAAGTAGGCTATAGGCTTTTCAAAATTTTGATCATCTTTTTGTAATAGTACGCCAGCAATGGGATGCTCTGAGGCGAATGAGAACAAGATAAAGTCCTTCATGAAATATGGGTTGGCCAATATGAGAGCTTTGGTCAATGCTACCTTGATTTATTCAAATGATCTCATGGCTTCAGGCTTCCATTTGATCTCGTTTCCATTTCTGAGAATCCTAGTGATATGCTTTATAATTTTCGCTAGATTCAGGATGAATATTCTCAAGAAATTCACCTTTCCCAAGAAGGACTGCACCTCCTTCTTGTTGCGAGGAGTGTTGATTTTCAGGATTCCTTCTACCCTACTGGGATGTATCTTTATACCCTCCTTTGAGATGATGTGCCACAACTGTTTTGCTTCTTGCATTCCGAAATGTGATTTTTTAAGATTCAAAGATATGCCGAACTTCCTGCATTTTTGGAAGAAATTCTTCAGATGCCCAAGATGTTGTTCATCGGAGTCGAAATACATTGTGATTTCATCCAGGTAGATCACAATAAATTTGTCCCTTTCCTCGTAAAATTATATATCCATCTCCCTCTAGAAGGCAGCTCCAGCGTTCATAGGCTGAAAGTCATCTTAGCATACATGAACGTACCCCATGGTGTCATGAAAGTTTTATTTTCCTGGTCATATGGGTGTACCATGATCTGATTGTAACCTGAAAACCGTCTAGCATAAACATCTTCTGGGATCCAACTACCTTCTGTAGAATAAAGTCCATCTTAGGGAGCGGGTAGTTTTCCTTGAGGGATACTCTATTCAAGTTTCGAAAATCCACGCACAACCTTATTTCACCGCTCTTTTTCCTTACAGGCACTAGGTTGGAAACCCATTTTGAAAATCTTAAAGAAAAAATAATTTTGGCTTTGAAGAGTTTCTTTACCTCTTTTTCAATTAGCGGCAGCAGCAGGGGATTGATGTGTCTTAGATTTTTCTTGAAATTTTTTTGGTCTTCTTTGATAGGGATGATGTTTTGAATCACTATAGTGTCGTAGACTTTCAATTCATCATAACTCCAGGTGAAAACGTTAGGAAAATCTTTCATGAGTTTGGTGTAGTCCTGTTTGACCACCAAACTAAGCATCTTTGATAATTTGATTATCCTCAGATTCTCTTGGGTTTTGATGTTACAATCCTCTACATCCTCATCATTCGCGGTGATCTTGGGATTTCTGGCCACATCATTTCCAACGGAACCAATCCTTTGGGGATGATATTATTCTTCAGCTACACTATGTCCCTCCCAACTATCTGGTTCTAAAAGGGGTCGTCATTACTGCGCGCAGTTGTGCTTTCATCTTCATCGCAACAGAACTCATCATCAATATTTACATTAGCGAACTCGTTGTTCATTTGAATAAATCTCTCCAAATGCTTGTCATCCTCAAACGCCTGACAATACTTGATATTATCGGGCATCGTCGACCTGTGTTTGACTTTGATCTCATACTTTCTGTTGGGGAAAATGGGAATTTTAAAAACTGAGTATGAGGTGGCCAAGGCATCCGCAATTTTATTCTGCCCCCTCGAGATCGTTGATAAATTATGCTCTGAGAATTCTTCAAGGAGGTCCAGCACTAATTTTTTGTATGCCCTCGATCTGGGGTGCTTGGATTGGTATATACCCTTCACTTGGTTTATAACGAGCTCAGAGTCTCCATGCACCGCTATACTCTTTGTGCCCAACTCTTTCAAAACTCTCAAACCCAAAATCAATGCCTCATACTCATCCATGTTATTTCTACAATCGAAGGAGAGTTTGTATGAGCAGAGTTTTTTGCCTACCTTGGGGGGTTTTATCCCTACACCGGCCCTTTCTCCCTCCTTGATGATGGCTCCGTCGAAGATCATATTCCACAATTAGTTCTTCGCGCGGTTCCTCGAGTCTGTGCATTCTTCTGCTCGGCACGCAGCCTTATCCTCGACAGTCATGACAGTCGTTGGCTCTTCCCCTTCAAAGTTCATGTCATTGTAGAATATAGAGGAGTCGATCTCGGTGTCGACAACGTAGATAGGTTGGTTGTTTGGATGCGTCTTACTACTCACCATGTATTTCATCAACACTTCTCTGAACAACCATCTCTCTTGTCTGAAGACAGGAATGGTGGTGTATGACATATCCATCAAAAGAGTTCCCTTAAATTTCATGGCTCACGACCTGGATAATATCATGACAAATTTAGGGGGTATATGGGGCACAACCACATCCATAACCAATTTCTTATAAGGGATTTGGGACAGCGACACAACCAAATATTTGATCAGACCCAAACATTTAACTTTCCTTGAATTGAAAGAAAAAAGATCCTTATAGGGGTTGTTGATGTCAAAACCCAACTCATCCATGATCACCTTGGATATGAGATTGTGCAACACACCCAAATCCAGCATGGCATTATGCAAAGTCATGTCATGGACCTTGTTATTGACACAGAATGGGAGAACGTCCTCAGTATCGCCTGTCTCCTCCATGCACAGACCAAACAAAATGGCGGGGTGGTCATCCTGGACGTTCAGGGTGTCAGGAGTCTCTCCCATCTTCAACATTTTAATAATCTGATCCCGGTATTCTCCTTTCTTGATGAGCTTGTTGAAAAGGACGAAGATTTTAATTTTGGCCATTTCTTTCTCAAAGTTAAAAGGGGGTATAATTTTTTCTACCTTTTTTACACTTTTCTCCCGGCTCATTTCTGGCGCTTTCCTTTGAACCTCCTCCTTTGAATTTCCATTTTCAGTCGCATCCTTGGTCAGGTTGTCTTTCTTTGGTCAGCTCGTGGAAGGGGTATCCAACTGGGTTTCCCTTATGGGATTCGTCTGCTGAGGTTATGTAGATGTTTTTATGCTCCTGAGGTTGTATTGATTTTGGAACTGCATGATGGAATTGTGATAACCTTTCCTAAATTCCTATGTTTCCCAAGATAACGTGTCGTCAGTCTCCAGCATATTATCATCATTTTATCTCATGTATTGATCGTGTTCTCCCTTTGTCAAGAACACGCATGTGTTCATGTCGTCGTAGCAATGCATTTGATCTTGGATCATCTGATCAAAATCTTCATCCACGTAATTGTTTTGGAACGGGGGCCTTAGTTGTTGGTCGCCCTAGTATCTTTGTTCCCTCTGCCTGATCTGCGGAACCGGACCTCTTCTAAGAAACTGATTTCTAGGTTGTAGGTCATGTTGTTCTCAAGTGGCGGGCTTGTTTCCCACGGACATTCTTTGCATCATCTTCTCCATCATCTTCATCATCAACTTGAACTTGTCCTTCGAGGGTCGAGAAGTCGATGGTTGCACATCTCCTTGGGGTTTCTTCCCACCTATGTTGAATCTTTGTGTGATCTTTCCCAACGCCATCAGGTTTACCTCGACTTTGATTGCATCACTCATCATGGCATCTAAATTATCAAAGATTCTCTCCTTCAACAGCAAGGCAAAATTGTTGTCAAAGGAGTCGGTGTATTGAAGCTGTGTAGCCCCGGGGAGGTGGCTGGACTTCTGCGGCGATTGAGTTTTACACCCTCATGAAACGGGCCAAGAAATCTTGCACCATCTCCTCCAAAGATCTCTTCATACTTTCGTACTGTGTCAGTAGCTGCAAAGGATTCTTTTTGTCTCCTCATCTAGCAATGAATGATGTTTCAAATGCAGGGAAGTTGGGGATGCTTGCTGCTTGGAGGGCCTTGAACCACTTTCTAACCTCCCCCAAAAGGCTCTGTGCGAACAACCGTGTCTTCACATCTTCATGATCCACCTCTTCTAGATCAACAAAATCGTTGAACCAATCCAAGTGCTTTTGGGCAGAGGTGTTTCCCTCGGCATCATACAGCTTGATCGTCTGGTTAAAGCTTTGGGGAAAATCATGCAGTTGGGATGGCAAAGCAAGGGGGGCGAATATGGCAGCCATTCCTATAGGGGGGTTTGGGATTTGCAGGATGTTTTGAACATGGACTATGGTAGCTTGCGGGTATTGTTTGGTGTTAGAGATTGAAACCTCTTATCATCAAAGATTATATCATCCAAGCTGGTTTCTGATTTATACCTGAACAAGGTTTGTTCAAACCTAGAGAGGGCTCTCTCTAAGACTTTGTCTCTGTATAGGTTATGGATTTAAATTGTTGGCTAGATTTAACACTTTCCTACAATATTTCTGGTTCTATTGGCGAAAGAAAGCGAGACCTTGGGCTATGGAGTCAATTTAAGAAAATGACAGAAACAAATGACTTAGTGACTAAACTTGAGAGGATAAAGGTTAAGTAATCAACAGTCTTTCAGTTAAAAATCATTGTGTGTGGCGAGATAAAAACACATGAAGAAACTATGATCATCGTTGGGGATGAATTCGGAGTTCACTTAGAAGAAACACAGTCGTCTAAATGGTGCAAATCTAGAGCACTGCGCAGTGAATTCTATATTTCAATCACGTTTTGATTTAGACAAAATATAGATATGAATATAAAGAACACATCAAAGCACGTACACAAAGAGAGAGTACAATACATCAAACTTCTACCATTAGAATCTTTTCATCAAAGTTTCAATACATTTTCATTAAGTTTCAATCGAGTTCGAAAGCTACATTCAATAGTCATTGTCTACGTTGTTTTGCCAACCAACCTGGCTTACATTGAAAAGATGAAATATATAGACCTGGGTGTATCGCTCAGCCTACCCTGATCTCTAACTACTATCCCTAGAAATTAGGCTCTGACTATTCTCTTATAGATGAATCTTCGTATGGCATTTTACTAAAAATAGAAACCGATTGTACTCGATCGCCCAATAACTAACATCTTTTCCATGACAGTTTTGTCATCAGCAAGATTTCATTGTTAGGGAGTGATGTGTCGATGTTCCTCCTTTGACAAGGTATCTGGGCAATCAAGTGCTCTATCAAACTCCTACCACCCATTGTAATGGCCTTGATTTCTGTCATGCGATCATTTGTTGGAGCGTGCATGTGGCGGGTAACCGCGTACTATCGAAGGTGTTTCCAGGATGATAACACCAGCTAGGGGACAACGCCTTTCTTCAAGTTGTCGCTTGTCCAACATGAACTTGTCCTTTGTAATATATGGGTCTCCAGTTTTGCGCATCGTGTGCTTTCCGCCCAGGCACCTGTTAGAGTCCCTACTTCCGGGTCAAAAATAGGACACTGAGGGACAAAATCCACACCACGTTTGAGAAGACAAAAATGGAGTCGGTCGATCATGCTTTTGGCCTTGTCTGCAGTTTTGATATCCGAAGCATTCTCCTGAGAGACCAGTTGCATGTTTTCATATTTATTACTTGTCTTTGAAAAATCACATTCCCTTTCAGCCTCTTCTATGCACTGGCAAGAGCCGTGCGTAATTTTTCAAGTGTCAGTCCACATTCCTTGAAGTGATTTGCATTTCTTTCTTCTGAATTCCTTTGTGCTACCCACAACTGGATGATTGTGTCTTGCACTACCCTGAGCTGCCTCTTGAATCAAGTCATGTTTCACTCTCAGCCCTGTGATGTCGATGCCTCAAGGGTATTCTCTGCTAACTGTTGTCTCAGCTCCTTGTTCTCCTGGTATAGCTCATCAATAGTGAGTTGTGCTTGCTTTAGCTTTTGCGACGTTTCATGAATATATGTGCCTTCAGTGTCTGTCCTTCTCCTTCTGCCATAGGTTTCTCGACTTGGACCTTCGACAGGTTCCATCCAAATGGCGCGTATGAGTAACTCTTCAGCAACCAAATTTGCACACGGCTTGCTTGGGACTTGGGCCTCTCAAGTATCTTTTTTATTCCTTGGCTTGCCCCTCTTTCGGGGTGTCGGTTGTTGGGGAGATGGGGCTTCCAATGTCTTTCCTTCCTCCGCAGTCATTCCTATTTCCGCCTCCACATGGTGGGATGTTACTTTTCCCGTGGGTGAAAAGGAATCTGCTTTGGGGTCCCTGGGGATGTCAGTTGTGATCAGAAACGAATCCCATCTTTATCCCAAATGCCTTAACTCCTCAACTGTCATTCATTTGATTAGTGAGACGTGAGATAGTTTCTTCTTTGGCTGGTTTGATTTTTTTTGGACGTTGTCCGCTATTTCTCGAAGGTATTAGGATATTTAGACACTTAGGAGTTANAATGTGTCATTAGGTAAAAGTGTGTTTCTTAGTGTGTTTCTTTAGTATGTATTTGTAGTTAGGAAATTCGACAGTCACGATATGTTCCCGACATAGAGTGATCTGACGGTTCATACTCTCCTCGATCATAATGACCATTGATCTGTGTCTTAACACCTGATTGGTCCATGATCTCTATTTAAAGAGCATGGAGGGTCATTTTTCGATGATCGATTGTGAGAAACACTCTTGTAAAATCTCTCTGTAATATTTTTATTTTGCATTAATAAACTGCTAGAAGTGGTCGCGTTGGCTAGGGTCGTGGATGTTTCCCTGTAGGGGTTTTACCACGTGAAAACATCGGTGTGTTGATCTTTGATCTGGTTATGTGAGTGGTTACTGAAGGTGTTCATCCTCTATTAGAATACCTGTATTTTCGAACATGGTATCAGATCCTGTTTGAAGATCTGCTCCTGTTGTAGATCGAGATCATGAAGCCGAGTTGTCTCATCTCCATTTTCTGTCATTTTCATACATTTATGGGTTGAGAGGACTATTCCATTTCATCTATATCACTCGTTTCATTCAGGAACACTTTTTGTTTCACTCTAAAAGGTTTTTGTTTTCCCAATATACAGCCATTACAGTCAGATCCGGAGGTATAAAGCTTGAATACGCATTTTTTTAATTTTTGCAGAGTAGTATTTTGGTTTTATTTTGGTTTTGTATTATTTATTTTCGGGTTGCTACTCTTTTAGATCTACATTTTCAATTTTCCCCATGCCCTGTGCGATCTTGGAAAATCAGAAACGGATAGGAAAAGGTGCATCTTTTGGGTAAGCTAACCGAGATCTAACCCTTGTTGTCATCGAGAAGCGAATTTTTTTTCTTCTATGAAAAGAGCTTTTTTTTAGCATGCTCTCCAAGGCTGTCAACAACAACAAAAACAATCCTCCTTCTGAACATACAATATGTTTCGCTAGACCATTTGGTTAAAAGTTTCCTTATTAAGTAAGAGGTCTTGAGTTCAAGTCTCTCTTTTGTTACTTTTTTTGAAAAAGTTCATGCTAAAATTGTAAAATGTATTTCACTTCAAGTATAAAAGTGAATCACTATAAGTAGCTTTAACATTTTATTTCAGAGTTATTTATTTTGCATGAAGTAACTTCATTGTAAAAGTGATCCCCACTTCTCTTTATAAAAGTGGGTCACTTCATAAAGCAACTTACACCACCATGTGGTCCTTTGGTTACCGTTTATGCTTTTTTTTTAAAGGGCATTACTCTCACATCCGAAGTGCGTTTTAAGTGTCGTTTTTTTTAAACCGCATGAATTTTCGAGATCTTTCCATTCAGATCATCAGTTTCAGTTTTTAAATCCATATTATCTGCATATTTAATATGGATTCTACAAGCAATCTCTTACTTACCATCACCAACTACTTCCAATGGAAATCCCATATGGAGGATTTATTAAGAAGTAAAGGCTTGTACCGGATAACCTTGGGAAAGGAAACATCCCCCACTGATGATTATAACAAAGACAAATGGGATAATAGGAATGACGAAGCACGTGGATTAATCGAAATGTCCATCTCTCATGATTTAAGGTTCCACCTTCAATAAATTGATAAACCCAAAGAAGCTTGGGAAAAGATTGAATATGTGTTTGGTAACACAATATTATTCGAGCACATAGTTAAAAAATAAAGTACTAAATTTAAGTCCAAGTGATTTTTCTTGCATTGAATACTATCTATCTAAGTTTAAAACACTCAAAACTTTATGTGAAGAATTTAAGATAAAGATAAATGAATATCGTTGTATCTATCTTATTCTTTCTAAGCGAGGTAGTGAATATTTTGTGTTTGTATATACCTTTTATGTCATGCAAGAGGCTCTAGGGGAAGCTTATCAAAAACCTAGTCTTGAGAAATTTTGTGATTCTTTGATTAGAGAGAAAGATAAGCTAGTACAACTTGGAGTGATCAGCACTGCAGGTACCTCCAACAAATCCTTAGTTGTCCATCAGAAAGATAAACCCAAGAATCCCAAGAAGCAACATCCTCGCCACAACAACAAGCAATATAAGGGTCCCAAATCCACTCAGACATATTTCACTCCTAATGGAGACAAAGGAGAAAAATATAAAAATAAGAAGACTGACAGACATTGTCAATTTTGTGATAAAGATTGTCATGATGAGTCCAAATGTTTCAAGAAGATGGAAGCTTTAGAAGCAGCGATGAAGAAGCACAACATCAGTATTGATTCTACTTCTTCTTCTTCTCATGAACATGCACTTTCAGCTTTTGGTTTCTCCTTCAATACAACTTCTACTTCTACTTCTAATGAGTGGCTTATTGATTCAGGAGCATCTTATCATATGGTTAAGGTAGAGACATATTTTTTTCTCTAAATGAATGTAACACCAAGAAAATATTTGTTGGTGATGATAGATCTCTTAGTGTTGAAGGATATGGAACAGTTCAAGTAGAAAATGGTCATTTCAATGATGTATTATGTGTTACAAGTCTTTCTTGTAACCTTCTATCAGTTTATCAAATCACTCATTCAGGTGAAGGTAAAATCGTAGAGTTTTCACCTCACCAAGTTGTAATCAAGTATCTAAAATATCCTAAGCATGTTCTTGCAACTGGAATTGCTGATGATATTACCAGGGTGTACAAGTTTGACAACTTTGGGTCATCGTCTTTTTCATCAGTTTTTGTTGCTCATAGTGATGACTTGAGCAAACTTTGGCATGAGCGGTTTGGTCATCTAAATTATCGCTCATTGCAGCAACTATATAATCAACATATGGTGATTGGTCTTCCTCTTGTTTAATGCAGAGATGGTGTTTGTGTCGGTTGTGTTCTCGGAAAACATCATCGGGATATTTTTGACAAGCGTGCCTCTTAGCACGCCTCGGGTCCTTTGCAGCTTGTTCATAGTGATTTGTGTGGTCCACCTTCTTCTCCTTATTTTTTTGGGTGCAAGTATTTCTTAACTTTCATGGATGAATTTTTCCATACGTACTTGGGTTTACTTCTTAAAACTTAAGAGCGAAGTTTTTGACAAGTTTTTGGCCTACAAGACCCTTGTAGAAAAGCAATCTAGACATAAAATTCAAAGGTTAAGAATAGATAATGGAGGCGAATATGTGAACAATAATTTTACAAGTTACTGCATTACATAAGGAATCAAAATGAAACACATTGTTCCATATACACCACAACAAAATGTTGTTGCTGAGAGAAACAATCGCACATTAAAAGAAATGGCTAATTGTATGCTCCAATCTAAGGGATTAAGTCTAAAGTATTGGGTGGAAGCCATCAACTGTGCAAATTACATAGTAAATCTCACTCCCACAAAGGCTCTTAAAAATATAACACCAGAAGAAGCTTGGACTAAAATTAAACCAGATGTAAGTCACTTCTGTGTATTTGGCAGTATAGCATTGGCTCACATTCCTGATGAGAAAAGAAAAGCATTGCAGCCTAAAAGTGAGAAGTGTATATTTGTTGGTTATTCTGAAGATTTCAAAGGTTATAGACCTCTTCAAACACATTGTAATGAAATTATTGTTAGAAGAGATGTTAAATTTGAGGAAAAACGCTTTCCCTGGGAACCTAATTCGACGTTTGTGCCTTCTTTGGCCTGCAAGCCTAATTCGGCGGTTGTGCCTTCTTCGACCTGCAAGCCATCTTCAGTGTTTGTGCCTTCTCCTTTTTTGGTTTCTTCTTCAGATGATGACAATGAGGATGAAAATCCACCTCTACCTACTCACCTTCCTCTAGATGAGTCCTTTGAATCTGAACCAGCACCAGCTCCACCGCTTCCTAGATGGGTCCGTTCAACACGAGAAGCAGCTGGTGATCTTGTCGGTGATCCTTCGAATCAGCATCGGACACATTCACAGTTCCAGTGAGCCTCTTCTCTTTTGGCTCAAGTTTCAGAAACTCAAGATCTAGATACATTTGCAGAAGCTTCAGGTCATCCAGATTGAGATACAGCAATGAATGAAGAGTATTGTTCTTTAATTGAAAACGATACTTGGGATCTTGTACCTCTTCCAAAAGGAAGAAAACTTGTCAGATGTAAATGGGTCTATAGAACTAAGTATGCATCAGATGGAAGTTTTGAAATACACAAGGCTCGGTCAATTGCTAAAGTATTTTCCCAAGTTTAAGAAATTGACTATAATGAAACATTTTCCCCTGTAACCAAAATGAATTCCATCCGACTTGTTATTACCCTTGTTGCCTCGCATAAATGGGAGGTCCATCAGATGGATGTTAAATCCTCCTTCTTGCACGGATATTTGCAAGAATAAATCTAGATGGAACAACCTCCTGGCTATGTCCAGAATGACTCTGGCCTTGTTTGTCACCTTAAGAAATCTTTTTATGGTCTCAAGCAAGCTCCCCGAGCTTGGTATGCCAAAATGGATAGATTTCTTATTGCCACTGGATTCTCTAGATGCCATTATGATCCTAATGCCTATACCAAGAAAGTAGGAATCCATCTCATAATCCTTGTCCTTTATATTGATGACCTTATCCTTACTGGTAGTGACTCAAAACTTTTAAACCATGTGAAAATTAGCCTTAAGAAGAAATTTTAAATGACAGACTTAGGCTTTTTGCACTATTTCCTTGGCCTCCAAGTTTTCCAAACCAATGCAGGAATTTTTCTTTCATAGTCTAAGTATGCTTGTGACCTTATTTGTCACTTTGACATGGATGATTGTAAACCAACCCCTTCTCCCTTCTAGTATGGATTCAAGATTACTACCACCTGTACTTCTCCCGAAGTTGANACCGTCAGTTAGTTGGTAGCCTCTTATACTTGACTCATACTCATCCCGATATTTCCTTTGTTGTTGGTCTTGTTGCCCGGTATATTCAAACACCCCATGAAATCCATTGGAAAGCAGCTAAAAGGATACTTTGCTATGTCTGTGGTACAACTCATTTCAGGATACATTAAAGTTTAGGGGGAAATCCTTTACTGGTTGGTTTCAATGATTCAGATTGGGCCGGCGACCCTAATGATCGGAATTCTACTGCAGGTTATGTTTTCAACCTTTGTTCAGGACCTGTTACTTGGGCCTGTAAGAAACAACAGGCTATTTCACTTCTTCAGCAGAAGCAGATTCCCAAGCAACAGTAAATGCAAGTCAGGAAGCCATGTGGCTTCGACAAACCCTTTCATAGTTTGGATTCCAGCAGCAGCATCCGACCAGCGTTTGGTGCGACAATCAGAGTGCCATCAAGCTCGCTAAAGACCCATTTCAACACCAGCGTAGAAAACACATCGAGCTACACATGCACTTCATCAGAAATCTCATTCATGATCAAGTTATTGAAGTGCTCTTTCTCCCTATAGAAGATCAAGTTGCAGACATTTTCACAAAGTCTCTTACAGAAGTGAATTTTTCCAA
>SNQJ01S0047158.1:0-48337 GCA_010110895.2 Picea sitchensis | reverse complement strand
ATTGATTCATGGCTTAACACCCGATTGGTCCATGATCTCTATTTAAAGAGCATGGAGGGTCATTTGTCGATGATCGATTGTGAGAAACTCTCTTGTAAAATCTCTCTATAATCTTTTTCTTTTGCATTAATAAACTGCTCCAAGTGGCCACGTTGGCTGGGGCCGTGGATGTTTCCCTGTAGGGGTTTTACCACATGAAAAAATTGATGTGTTGATCTTTTATTTGGTTATGTGAGTGGTTACTGAAGGATCTTTGTCGCGGCTGACAGAGTTTCCTCTATTACCTAGAAAGTGATTCATGCGATTACTATGCAGAACCCGTTGAATCTGACTGTGAACTACTTTGCTAGTTTCACATTGAATCCTTGGAGTTTCCTACAAAATACCATGCATCTGACCTATTCAAAATATGCTCTGACATCCAAATCTTCATTTACCAACATTAAGCTTTGAGGTTCGGGCCCTACATTTCTGCTACTTCGCGCACCTTTCCTTATGTTTTGGGATGTTTCCATGGTTCAATGTGTATTTTTTCTGCACGAGGTGGATTTAGCACAGACCCAAGGCAGAAATATTGATTGACTCGAGTTTGCAACGCAATTGAAAGCAATCAACTTTCCCACCACGAGAAACTTGGGGCTCGCGAGAATAATTATCGACGGTGCATAAACTTGGTTGGTGAACAGAATACATGCAAAGCAACCAGAATTTATAACTACGTGATCGAGAGATGGAATCATGCCAGGGGACATTGAATCCATGGTGACTGGAGGTTTTGAAGGAAGCCGAAGATTTTCGCAGCACATTCATGCGACGGGTACAGTTTGGGGCGTCTAAAGTACAGTTGATAAGAGCTGCAGAGTATACATGATATGAGCGCTGTGATTTTTCATTCTTTCTGACTTCATAATGATTTGATGATGGTCATTGCATCTACCAACATGAATTCTATTGAACAACTTGCCTCAACCTTTGGCACATAAAACCTTATCTTCTAACAGGACCCGACCTTTTGGTAAAATACCTTTACCACTTACACATGTTTTGATTCTGATGTCCCTTCTCGACTCCAAGGGCTAACCGGACACTTTCTTTCTTCGACCCATTCGTTGTTCGGTACCTAACCTCACATGCTTTGACACATGGAACATGAATCGACTAATACTGACTCTAACTGAAAAAATGACAGTGCTAATAGTTGGCTCCAACAAGGATGTTATCCTCCCAGTGAGGTGGCAAAGAACAACAGACCAAGTGCCTGACCATTGGGCCTTATTCGACTTCCAGACTCTGAAACAACGGAAAAGAAAAACACAACCTAGACCTTCTTGACATAGTTTCGACCAGACTCGGCATAACTTAGGGCCTTCACTCTAAGATTCAATTTTCTACTGACATATTGACTCGAAATGCCTTCTTTGAAAACAAAAATGAAACGGTTATTTACAGTGACATCAAAAAACTAAAGGGACCTTACTAAACAAGATAGTGTTTGAGGAACCTGCCATTTACAGGCCCCCTGCTAGTGGACTCTCCATCAAGTTCTTCTAGCAGATATGCTTTGTTATTGTGGTACGCGCTGATCCTGAAGGGTCTCGTCCAAAGATGTTTGGATTTTCCATTCTTTCCCTTGTCTTTGTACCTCATGTCCCACTTTAGCACCAGATCATCCACCTAGAATTCCTCATGTTTAGAGTGCTTGTCGAAATTTTTCTTCATCCTGTCTTGGTGAAGTTGTGATCGGTTGTAAACCTACTCCCTCATCTGTTGCACATGAATCAACTGATTTATCCTTCTTTGAGTGTCGTCTGGCTCAGCCTCTTGTTCTTGTAGTAACTACCTGACAGGAAATCCTAGTGAGGTGGGGAAAACTACATCTACATCATATACGATTTGGAATGGCGACGTCGAGATGGACTTTTTGGTAGTGAATTTGTCATCCCATAGCGCGTAAATGAGTTTCTTATGCCAGGCCTTCTTGTTGTCCTGCAGGAGCCTTTTGATAATCTTGGTTAAGATTTTGTTGGATGATTCTGCCAATCTGTTACCCTCTGGGTAATAAGTCGTAAAATCTTCTAGGGTTATATTGTAATCGTTACAAAAATTTTCCATCTTCTTGGACTTAAATGTGGTTGTGTTATCTGTGATGATCTTGATTGGGCACCCAAACCTAGACAAGATATTGGTATCCAAAAACTAAATGATGACCGTATCGGTAGCTTGCCTCATTGGAACTACTTCGATCTGTTTTGTGAAGTAATCCATAGCCGTAAGCATCCACATGTTCTGCACTCAGGATGGCATATGAATCTCTCCTATAAAGTCCAGGCCCCATTACATGAATGGTGCTTCGACCGAGATCAGTTTTAGTGACAAGGGTTTCATCTTTCTCCTTCCATCGAAGATCTGCCACTCATGGCAACTGGAAACTTCTTTGTATACATATATGAAGATGTTGGGCCAATAGTAACCTGCCCTTAAAATTTTATGCGTGGTGGTTTTCCAGTAGTGATGTTCTCCGCAGTCACCTTTGTGGAATTCTCTGATAGTTCGTTTCACATCATCTTCTAGTAAGCAACTCAGCAATATCCCTCCCGGATCTTTCCAATACAGAGAGTTATCTAAGATGCAGAACTTAGTAGCCTTCCACTTTAAGAACCTAGCCCTAGTCTTACTTAACCCTGGAGGAGATTGTGGATTCTTCATCACATAAGTGATGTCTGTATACCAAGGTGAATTGATGAATTTATGGGACTCTTGCGGGGTTGTTTCTTCTTGAGGATTTTTCGATAGATCAACAATGAAATTTATTACCAGAACATCACAGTTCGATTGCACCATCAATTTTGTGAGGCCCTGGCCTTTAATCAGCTTTGTGGGCTTGATTTCAAGCTCGTATTAAAACATGACTGTGATCCACTTACCTCTTCTTCCCTAAGGGTCAGGCTGAGTCAGGATGTATTTGACTGAGTTGTTGGGTACATAAGTGAAAACGTGGGAATGTAGTATGTAAGTCCCAAACTCCTTGAGGGATTTCACTAAGGTGTGTACTTATTTCTCCATAATGTCATACCTCAGTGGGGAATCTCTTAGCGTCTTGTTGAAGCAGGCTTTAGGCTTTTCAAAATTCTAATCCTCCTTTTGTAACAGTACGCAAGCAATGGTATGCTTTGAGTTGAATGAGAACAAGATGAAGTCCTTTGTGAAATCTGGGTTGGCCAATACGAGAGCTTTGGTCAGCGCTACCTTGATGTATTCAAATGATATCCTGGCTTCGGAGTTCCATTTGATCTCGTTTCCATTTCTGAGCATGATGGTGATATGCTTTATAATTTCCGATAGATTCGGGATGAAACTTCTCAATAAATTCACCTTTCATAGGAAGGACTGCACCTCCTTCTTGTTGCGAGGAGTGTTGATTTTAAGGATTCCTTCTACCCTACTGGGATCTATATTTATACCCTCCTTCAAGATAATGTGTGCCAACCGTTTCCCTTATTTCATTCTGAAATGTGATTTTTTCGGATTCAAAGATATGTCGAACTTCCTGCATTTTTGGAAGACCTTCTTCAGATGCCCAAGATGTTGTTTGTCGGAGTCTGAATACACTACGATGTCATCCAGGTAGATCACGATAAAATTGTCCCTTTCCTAAGAAAATTCTATATCAATCACCCTCTGGAAGGTAGCTCTAGCGTTCATGTCTGAAAGGCATCTTAACATACATGAACATACCCCATGGTGTCGTGAAAGTTGTCTTTTCTCGGTCATTCGGGTGTGCCATGATCTGATTGTAACCTGTAAAACCGTTGAGCATAGACATTGTATGGGATCCAACTACCTTCTGCAGAATATAGTCCATCTTGGGGAGCGGGTAGTTGTCCTTGAGGGATACTCTGTTCAAGTTTCGAAAATCCATGCACAACCTTATTTCACCGCTCTTTTTCCTTACAGACACCAGGTTGGAAACCCATTTCGAAAATCTTAAAGAAACAATAATTTTAGCTTTGAAGAGTTTCTTTACCTCTTTTTCAATTAGTGACAACAGCAGGGGATTGATGTGTCTTATATTTTTCTTGAAAGGTTTTTTCTCTTCTTTGAGAGGAATGACGTGCTGAAACACTTTAGTGTCGTAGAATTTCAAGTCATCATAACTCCAGGAAAAAACGTCAGGAAAATATTTCATGAGTTTGATGTAGTCATATTTGACATCTGGACTGAGCTTCTTTGATAATTTGATTATCCTCAGATTCTCTTGTGTCCCGATGTTGCATTCCTCAACATCCTCATCATTCGCGGTGATCTTGGGATTTCTGGGCACATCGTTTTCATCAAACATCTTTTCCAATGGAACCAATCCTTTGGGGATGATATTATTCTTTAGCTGCACTATGTCCCTCCCATCTATCTGGTTCTGAAAGGGGTCATCGTTACTGCACACATATGCACTTTCATATTCATCGCAATAGCACTCATCATCGATATTTACATTCGCGAACTCATCGCTCATTTAGAGAAATATCTCCACCTTCTTGTTATCCTCAAACACCTACCCATACTTGATATTATCGGACACCGTCAGCCTGTGTTTGACTTCGATCTCATACTTTCTATTGGGGAAAATGGGAATTTTAAAAACTGAGGCCGAAGTGGCCAAGGCATCCACAATTTGATTCTGCCCCCTTGGGATAGCTAATAAATTATGCTCCGATAATTATTCAAGAAGGTCCAGCACTAAGTTTATGTACGCCCTATGTCTGGGGTGCTTGGATTGGTATATACTCTTCACTTGTTTTATAACGAGATCAGAGTCTCCATGCACTGCTATCCTCTTTGTGCCCAACTCTTTCAAAACTCTCAGACCCAAAATCAATGCCTCATACTCAACCATGTTATTTGTACAATCAAACGTGATTTTGTATGAGCAGAGTTTTGTACCTACATTGGGGGGCCTTATCCATACATTGGCCCCTGCTCCCTCCTTGCTAACAAATCCATCGAAGCTCATGTTCCACAATTCGTTCTCCACATGATTCCTCAAGTCTGTGATTCTTCTTCTTGACGCGCGGCCTTATCCTCGACAGTCATGACAGTCATCGGCTCTTCCCCTTCAAAGTTCATGTCATTGTATAATATAGAGGAACTGATCTTGGTGTCGACAACGTAGATAGGGTGGTTGTTTGGTTGCGTCTTGCTACTCAACATGTATTTCAGTAGCACTTCTCTATACAACCATCTCTCTTGGTCGAAGATGAGAATGGTAGCGTACGACATATCCATATGGAGGGTTCCTTTCAATTTCGCGGCCCACAAACTGGATAATAGCATGGAAAATTTAGGGGGTATATCAGCCACAACCACGTCCATAACCAGATTCTAAGAAGGGATTTGGGCCAGTCACACAACCAAATCTTTGATCAGACCCAAACATTTCACTTTCCTAGAATCAAAAGAAAAAAGATCCTTATAAGGCTTGGTCATGTTCAAACCCAACTCGTCCATGATCACCTTGGGCATGATATTGTGCAACGCACCCGAATCCAGCATGGCATTATGAAAATTCATGTCATGGACCTTGAGATTGACATAGAACGGGGGAACGTCCTCAATATCGCCTGTCTCCTCCACGTCGGACCAAACAAAATGATGGGGTGGTCATCCTGGACGTTCAGGGTGTCGGGAGTCTCTCCTATATTCAACATTTTAATAATTTGATCATGATATTCTCCTTTCTTGATGAGCTCATTGAAAGGGCGGAGATTTTAATTTTGGCCATTTCTTTCTCAAAGTTAAAAGGCAGGGGGATTTTTCTACCTCTTTGAAGCCTGTCTCATGGCTCGTTTCTGGCTCTTTCGTTTGAACCTCCTCCTTTGACTTTCCCTTTTCAGTCGCATCCTTGGTTGGGTTCTCTCTCTTTGTTCAGCTCGTAGAAGGGGTATCCACCTGGGTTTCCCTTATGGGATTCGTCTACTGAGGTTTTGTATATGTTTTTTTGCTTCTGAGGTTGTATTTCTTTTCGAACTACATGATGGCATTGTGATAACCTTTTCTGAATTCCTCTTTTTCCCAAGACAACGTGTCGTCAGTCTCTAGCCTAATATCGTCATTTTCTCTCATGTATTGATCGTGTTCTCCCTTCGTCAAGAACACACGTGTGTTCGTGTCGTCGCAGCAATGCATTTTATCTTGGATCATTTGATCAAAATATTTGTCCGCATACATGTTTTGGAAAAAGGTCCTTATTTGTTGGTTGCCCTGGTCTTTATGTTTCCTCTGCCTGATCCACGAGACCAGACCTCTTCTAAGGTTTTGATTTATGGGTTGGAGGTCATGTTGTTCTTGGGCGGTAAGTTTTTTTCCCATGGACATTCTTTCCATCAACTTCTCCATCGTCCTCCTCATCAAGTCGAACTTGTCCTCCGAGGGTCGAGAATTCGATGGCTGCGCATCTCCTTGGGGTTTCTTCCCACCTCCGTTGAATCTTTGTTTTCTCTTTCCTGACACCATCAGTTTTACCTTGACTTCGATTGCATCACTCATCATGGCGTCTAAATTATCAGATCTTCTCTCCCTCAACAGTAAGGCGAAAACGTTGTCAAAGGAGTCGGCGTTTCGAAGTTGCGCAACCCTGAGAGGTGGTTGGACTTCTACAATTATTGAGTTGTAGACCCTCATGAAATGGGCCGAGAACTCTTGCACCATCTCCTCCGGCGCTCTCTTCATAATTTTGTACTATGTCAATAACTGCAAAGGATTTTTTTTGTCTCCCCATTTAGAAATGAATGATGTTTCAAATGCGGCGAAGTTGGGGATGCTTGCTTCTTGGAGGGCCTTGAACCACATTCTAACCTCCCCTGAAAGGCTCTACTTGAAGAACCGCATCTTCACATCTTCATGATCCACCTCTTCTAGATCAACGAAATTGTTGAACCAATCCAAGTGCTTTTGGGCAGAGGTGTTTCCCTCGGCATCATACAGCTTGATCCTCTAGTTCCAGTTTTGGGGCAAATCATGCAGTTGAGCTGGAAAAGCAAGGGGGGCGAATCTGGCATCCATTTCTCTAGGGGGTTTTAGGATTTGCGGGATGTTATGGTAGGTTGCGGGATTTTGTTTGGTGTCATAAATTGAAACCTCTTCTCATCGAATACTATATCATCCAAGCTGGTTTCTGATTTAGACCTAAAGAAGGTTTGTTTGAACAGGGTGTCAAAATTGAGGTCGTCAATGCTTTGTGCATCATCCTTGGGTAAGGATAGGCTTCTTTCCAGGTAATAGAATAGGTCTGGTACCTGATCCCTTGCCCTGCGCAGAAGTTTCTTGGATCACATACGAGCTCTACAGGGTTCGAGTCAAGATTGGCTCTAGTATAAATTGTCTTTAGATCCAGGGTTCCTAAGTCGCGCTACTCTGTGCTACTAGTCTCTTTAACTGGATTCGTCGGGGTAAATGCTTCAGCCAATATATATCTTTGGCCCACTGTTACCCTCAGGGGTAAAAAATATAGCTTTAGTCGTTCTCCCAGTGAAATTTTCATTCAATTTTGTACCCAACAATGGTGCAGAATTTTAGCGCTCTGTAAACTTCGTTCAGCTGAGAAAACGAATGATAGAGGCAACCTACAAACCAACTTTGAGGCCGAAAACTAGCCTTTTCGACCTGGAGAGGGATCTCTCAAAGACTTTGTCTCTACACAGGTTATGGTATTAAACTGTCATCTAGATTTAACACTTTTGTACAATATTTCTGGTTCTATTGGTGAAAGAAAGCGAGACCTTGGGCTATGGAGTCAATTTAAGAAAACGACAGAAACAAATGACTTAGTGAATGAACTTGAGAGGATAGAGGCTAAGTAAGCAACAATCTTTTAGTGAAAAATCATTGTGTGTGGCGAGATAAAAACACATAAAGCAAATCAGAGCACCATTGGGGATGAATTCGGATTTCACTTAGAAGAAACACAGTCATCTAAATGGCGCAAATCTAGAGCACTGCGCGGTGAATTCTAGATTTGAATCACGTTCCAAGTTAGACAAAATATAGATATGAATATAAATAACAAAGGAAAGAGTGTACGCAAAGAGAGAGTACAATACATCAAACTTATACCATTAGAATCTTTTCTTCAAAATTTCAGGACTTTTGCATTAAGTTTCAATCGAGTTTGAAAGCTACATTCAATAGTCATTGTTTATAATTTTTGCCAACCAACCTAGCTTACATTGAAAAGATGAAATATATAGACCAGGGTGTGTCGCTCGGGATACCCTGCTCTCTAGCTACTATTCCCAGAAATTAGGCTCTAACTATTCTCTTCTAGATGACTCTTCGTATGGCATTTTACTAAAAATAGAAACTGACTCTACTCGATCGCACAATAATCGACGTCTTTTCCATGATAGTTCGGTCATCAGCAAGATTTCATTGTTACGGAGTGATCTGTCTATGCTCCTCCTTTGACAGGGTATCTAGATGATCAAGTGCTCTGTCAGACTCCTACCACCCATTGTAATGGCCTTGATTTTTGTCGCATGATCATTTGGTGGAGCGTGCATGTGGCGGGTAACCGCGCACAGTCGCAAGTGCTTCTAGGATAATAACACCAGCTAGGGAACAATGCCTTTCTTCAAGTTGCCGCGTGTCCAAGGTACAACTGTCCTTTGCAATAGATTGGTCTCTGGTGTTGCGCGTCGTGTGCTTGCCATGCAGTCACCTTTCAGAGTCCCTACTTCTCAGTCGAAAACAAGACACGAGGGGACAAAATCCGCACCACGTTTGAGAAGACAAAAATGGAGTTGGTCAATCATGCTTTTGGCCTTGTCTACAGTTTTGATATCCGAAGCGTTATCCTGAGAGACCAGTTGCTTGTTTTCAGATTCATTACTTATCTTTGAAAAATCATGTTCCCTTTCTGCCTCTTCTATGCACTGGCCAGAGCCACGCGAACTTTTTCAAGTGTCAGTCCACATTCCTTGAAGTGATTTGCATTTCTTTCTTCTGAATTCCTCTATGCTTCCCTGAGCTGCCTCTTGAGCCAAGTCATGTTTTACTCTCGGCCCTATGATGTCGATGCCTCAAGGGTCTTCTCTGCTAATTGTTGTCTCAACTCCCTGTTCTCCTGGTATAGCTCATCAATAGTGAGTTGCGCTTGCTTTAGCTTCTGCAACGTTTCACTAATATATGTGCCTTCAATATATGTCCTTCTCCTTCTGCCACAGGTTTCTCAACTTGGACCTTCGACAGGTTCCAGTCGAATGGCACGCATGAGTTCTCCGGCAGCCGACTTTCCATGCGGCTTGCTTGGGACTTGGGCCGCTCAAATATCTTTGTTCTTCCTTGGCCTGCCCCTCTTTCGGGGTATCGGTTGTTGGGGTGGGGCTTTCAATGTCTTTCCTTCCTCCGCAGTCATTCCTATTTCCGCCTTTAGGTGGTGGGATGTTACTTTTCCCGTGGGTGAAAAGGAATCTCCTTTGGGGTCCCTAGGGATGTCAGCTGTGATCAGAAACAAATCCCATCTTTATCCCAATCGCCTTAACTCCTCAACTATCAGTAATTTGATTAGCGAGACATGAGATAGTTTCTTCTTTGACTAGTTTGATTTTGTTTGGACGTTGCCCATCATTTCGAGGAGGCTTTGGTGAAAGAAGAATGGTAGGTTCAATGTTCTCCTTCCTGTGAAATGCATTACCAATCTGATGTGATGTGGGTGTATTCTGTCACACCTCCCTTCATAGGTGAAATATTTTCTAATCGCCCTCAGAAACTTCCGAAAAGGCTCCTACAGATATCTACTTGGAACGCCCACTTCGAATTTCCCACTTAAACAGTCTAGTTTGATGAACTCCTCGTAGTATAACGCATCCAAAGGCATGCTCTTAGACCACCTTTCACCGTGCAGAGGGATCTTCGTCGCGGCTGACAAATTTTCCTCTGTTACCTAGAAAGTGATTCATGTGATTACTATGCGGAACCCGTTGAATCTGAGTGCGAACTGCTCTGCCAATTTCACGTTGAATCCTTGGATTTTCCTACAAAAGACCATGCATCTGACCTGTTCAAAAGATGATCTGACATCCAGATCTTCATTTCCCAACGTCAAACTTTGAGGTTCGGGCCCTACATTTCTTCTACTTCGCGTATATTTCCTTATGTTCTGGGATGTTTCCATGGTGCAACGCATATTTGTTATGTGCCTGGTGGATTTATCACAGACCCAAGGCGGTAATCTTGATTGACCTGGGTTTGTGACACAGTTGAAAACAATCGACTTTCCCGCCACAAGAAAATCAGGGCTCGCGGGAAGAATTACCGACAATGCATAAACATGGTTGGTGAACAGAATACATATAGAGCAACTAGGTGAGCGAGAGATGGAATCGTTCCAGAGGAAATTCAATCCATGGTGACTGGTGGTTCTGAAGCAAGCTGAAGATTTTCGTAGCACATCCGCGCGACGGGTACACTTTAGGGCATGTAAAGTATAGCTAATAAGAGCTGCAGAGTATACGTGATATGAGCGCCATGATTTTTCATTCTTTCTGACTTCATAATGAGTTGATGATGGCCATTGCATCTGCCGACGTGAATTTTATTTAACAACTTGCCATGAATTTTGGCATGTAAAACCTTCTCTTTTGATAGGACCCAACTCTTTGGTTAAATACCTTTACCACTTACACATGTTTTGATTTTGACGTCCCTTCCCGACTCCAAGGGCCAACCGACCACTTGATGACTTTGACCCATTCATTGTTTAGTACCTGACCTCACACGCTTTGACACATAGACCATGACTCAATTAATACTGACTCTAGCTCAAAAAATGACGGTGCTAATAGCGCCGACGGTCCAGATGCACTCCGTTGACACGGAGCTTCGCCAATGGACAGCCCCGATTTAATTCAGGCCACGAGACTTCGGCAATGCCAGCTCCTTTGTGCTTCAAAACTCCTCAATGTGTGAAGTCTAAGGACTTCCATTGTTATCCCTCGTGCAACTTCTTCTATATCTGATGGTTGTTAAACCTTTGGCAAACTCTGACTAGATCTCAACCGTTGATTTGGTCCTTTCAGCAGTTTCTCCTTGGGATTGATCCACGACTTCTTTTGAACTTGGAGTTGCACCAAATTCACAGGGGTAAACCCTATGCTACTCCATCAAATATGACGGTGATGAAGGATCTCAGGTCCTCATGATTGGATCCCATCCATTGACACTTAAATAATAAAAACGCCTTCCCTTTCAAGGGACTTTGGTCGCTAAACTTCCTAAGCTTTGATCTTCTCGAGGTGACTTGAACCTTGGATGTCTCCTTCACACACTTCAACCTTTTCAGACTTATAAAAAGTTATAAGTCTCTTCCCTTGTTAACTTGAACTCATTGTCTCTTCTGAGCTTTGTTCCTCTGAGGTTTTATAGACCTCAGGCGCACTTCCTCTGCGGTTCCTTCAAACACTTGGAAATTTCAAACTTAGAAAAATATTTCTAAGTTCCTCCTGTTCACTCCTTGCACTTGTTCACTTTGAGACTCTAAAGGTCTCTGAGAACCTTTCACGCACTCCTCACACTCCACTGATTCACTCCTTAACACTTATCTCAGTGTTAGCCCGGTGCACACCTTGCATTGGACTTCTTCAGACTTTGCTCTCCTCTGAGCAACTGTGCACTCCTTGCACTATTTCTATGAAACTTCCCTCTATCTCTCCTGAGTTTTACAGTCCTTTCAGTGACTCTTGGCCTGCACACTCCTTGTGGGCACTATGCACTCCTTGCACCAAAGCTTTGCAAAGTTTCAATTTATTTCTCCCTAGCTTCATAATCGAACTTGAATCGGCCTTTGCACTCCTTGTGGGAACTGTGCACTCCTTGCACTGAAGCTTTCAAGAAGAGAAACAATTGAAACTTATAGAAACCTCACAGGTTTCCACCCATATCCATGAAAGCATACTCATGCATATAAACACATAAAACAAAGGAAACCAAAGGAAAACATCACATGTACTCGAATGAACTCAAAAAATGAGAACACCATACAAAAACAGATAACCGTAGATAGAAACCTCATATGCAGGAAAAACAGCTCTTTGTATTAATCTGAGAATGCTCTATGTACAAGTGTTTACAAATACTAGACTGCAACAGAGTCTCATCACTTCCTCTCCTCTCTTGAGCTCTCCTCTACATATCTCTCCTAACACTAATGAAATTTTGATACCACAACTTTTTACAAAAGAAGGGCTCCTCGATCATTTCCTCCAGCTACCTAATTCTCATTAATTACATTCAATTTCATTCAATGGACAACCAATCCAAACCAGAGCTAAGACTATATACATTTCATCCATTAAAGGTGACACTTCCCATTACAATAGCTCAGCATGTCAAGCACATGGGCTTGGCCTTCCCTAAGCCTCCAAGCATTTAATTTCATTAAATTTACATTTAAAATTTTTAATTCAAGATAAAATTCAAAAGGACCGGCATGAACTTCTTTGAGATCCGCTCCCTCTAAGTGCGTTGATGCGCTGGCTTCTTGGTGCGTCGCTGAGGTGGAGCGATGCTCCTGCATCAATAGATTACTCTTACACAATGAATATTTAATGATTGATGAATGATTAAGTTATTAGTTTACTTGCGCCATGAATTTAATATTGATGTATGACTTAGTTAGACATTTGTGCGCCATGAATTTAATATTGATGTATGACTAGTTAAGTAGTTAGACATTCATGTGCCATGAAAATAAGCTTGAGGATACTCTTGCACCATTTATTATGTTGTTGTATGACTGTTTAAAGTTTGTTTACTTTTGCGTCATTTATTTTTTATGTGTAAATGATAAAGTAATTGAATTTAATGCGCCTTGCAATAATGTCAACGTAAAAACGATTTAGTAATTAGATAATCATGCGTCTTGAAATTAAACGTTGATGTATGATCGGTTGTGAAATTGCTTAAAATTGTGCCTTGAATTAATGTCAGTATATGATGAGTTATGTGATTGATTACTCTTGTGCCATGTTTAATTGATGATTAGGATTGACTGATTGATAAAATTGATTATCGTTGATGTTGTTGATTTAGCTAGTTGGTTTTAGACTTGAGTGTGTTAGTGGGATGTAGACACCTCCTTGTTCCTCAGAACACTCGCCAACCCTGAGACCTTAAATGGTCAAAATCAATCGAATGAATCCTAGGATTGAGCATTGCTTATGTGTCTTGGAGGTCCTACCCTTGCAGGGTAGGTTGGGCAGGTAGTTTCTCTGTGTTATATTTATGTGACGAGTTGATCTTGTGTCGCCATGTATGATACTTATTGATTTTGTGTTGTTATCTAATGCAATGATGTGTTAATTATGTGTTGTTATAAATTTTGATTGATGTGTTGGTTACGTCATTATGGATTACGACGATGAGTCGCTCGTAATGCTTTTATTATGATGTCATTGATCAGGCAATGTTGTGATTTACGTGTTGATATTAATTTTCTAATTCTTAAATTAAAAATTAAAAAATAAAATAAAAAATACCCTTTTGTGCTTCGCTTTCTTAGTCGTAACGGAGGGGTCGTTACATATGGTATCAGAGCGAGGTTCAAACCTGCGACTTGGAATCATTATGCCTTCCACTGTATTAAACATTTGATTAATAATTTGTCGCTAATTAAATTGAATTGTGTCCCTGCAGGTAACCATGGTTAGAGGACATCGCGGAGGCAGACAAGGTGGCGCTAGGGGAGGAGGCACGACACCTCCAGTAGCATCCACGCTAGAGGAGTCTAACCCCCAAGTAGAAGAATAAGTCATTGCACAGGATCAAATTGTTGTGGGGGATGTGGTTGGGTTGATGAGGTCCTTTTAAAGGATGTCAGGACCTTGATTAACCGTCTAGATAGAGATGAGACCAGGGCACATGTACCCCCATAGGGTCCATAGTGCACCCCAGCAGGTACTGGAAGCGTTCACGGAGAACTCGAGAAGGTCAAGTTTCTCGAGTTCATGGGTGCCATGTATGGCGCAACCACTAAGGCATGGTTGGAGAATATGGTGATGTGCTTCACACTTCACAACTACACCTCCAACATGAAATTCTGCATGTCGGTCTTCAGCTGAAGGGGAGCGCTCTTCTATGGTGGAAGACGCTCCTGCCACAACTAAACATGGTCGTCGAAGACATGCCATGGAAATTGTTCGAGGAGCAGTTTCAGGATAGGTATTTGTTAGAGGAATTCATTGAGTGCTATCTCAATGAGTTCAACACATTGTGACAGGGTGTTCGTACGATGCCCGAGTATGAGGCCCGATTCATGGAGTTTCTTAGGTATGCTCCACATATGAACACCGAGAAGCTCAAGGTCAACAAGTTTTTGTTCGACCTTAACGTTGGCATTCATGCGAAAGTGAGGATCTTAATGCCTTAGAAGTTGCATGATGCAGTCCAGAAGGCGCTCATAGCTGAGGAAGAGCTTATCAGTGGGGGTCAGGGCAGGACTCCTACGAGACCGATGTGATAGGTGACATCTGGTGCGCAGTAGCATCAGACACTAGCTAGACATTCATCAGGGTTTCAAGGTACTCTGAGAGGATCCACGTTCATGACACCCCAACGACTGTCACCTCAGCAGCGGACTCCCTACAAAGGACTACACCACCAAAAGCAGCGTCGTCCACAACAGCAGCATTTTAGGCATGTTCAGCAGAATAGACCAGGTTTTTAAACTTGTGGGCCTGCAACTTCTACTTCGTGGAATAGGAGTACTGAACCGAAGACCGGATGTTGGACATGTGGAGAGCCACATTACCAGCGTGAATGTTCGGTTGAGAGGGACAGAGCAGTCAAGTTAGCTGAAAACACTACAATAGGATATTTGGGAAAGGACCACCGGATTCATGCAACAATGAATAATTGTCAGGCTAAGCACCACTCTACTATGCTCGAGAGATCAGGTACCATCGCTGACGAGACCTTTAGTATTTTGATACATCTCGGTGCTATAGAGAGTTTTATTTCTGGTGCAGCGCTAAAAAGAATTAAGGTAAAGGCAGTCAAATAGGACGAGTTTAGCTATGTGTTAATGGCTTTGGGTGCCAAGAAGAAGGTTGGAGGAAAGGTTATGGACTGTAACCTTAACCTGGGAGATTTTTCAACGAAGGCCAACATGTACGTCACGATCTTAGGATCTTATGATGTCATGATCGGTATGGAATAGTTGGAATCGCATGATGTGATACTCAAATGTAAGACAAAATGGTTGAGTTTCAAAGATGATGAGGCATAGAGACGAGTGATTGTAGGAAGAAACCAGGGAGTTTCCTTAAGGCTCATTTCTTCCCTACAGCTACAGAAGAACATGCGCAAAGGATGCAAGCTATATGAAATCTTAGCATTGAATGATAAGGGAATGGTGGAAGGATTAGAAACCCTTATGATAGTAAGAGAGTTTGCGGACATGTTCCAGAAGAGTTACCAAGTTTTTCGCCCGAAACAGAATTGGATTTTACAATCGACGTGAAACCTAGAACTGAACCGATAGAGAGAACGCCTTATCGGATGTCAACACCTAAGTTACAAGAGTTGAAAATGCAACCAAAGGAGTTGTTGGACCTGGGACTTATATGTCGAAGTGTTTCGCGTTGGGGTGAGCCTGTTATTTTCATACAGAAGAAGGATGGGTCGTGGAGACTCTGTATTGACTATCGTCAATTGAACAAGGCAACGATCAAGAACCAGTATCCATTGCCAAGAATAGACGATTTGTTTTACCAAATGAAAGGTGCGACAGTGTTTTCAAATATCGACTTGAGATCAGATTATCACCAGTGACGGATCAAAGAGGAAGACATTCCTAAGACCATGTTCAAGATGAGGTTTGGGCATTACGAGTTTATTGTTTTACCGTTTGGACTAACAAATGCCCCAGGGGTATTCATGAGCTTGATGAATGGGGTGTTTCGTGAATACTTGGACAAGTTTGTTCAAGTATTCATTGATGACATATTGATATATTCTCGGACGACGGAAGAACATGACGAACATTTGCGCTTGGTACTACAATGTTTACAAGAAAAAACGTTATATGGGAAACTATTGAAATGCTCCTTTTATCAATCGAGGATTCATTATTTAGGGCATGTTATCTTTGGCGAAGGTATCGTTGTGGATCCAGTGAAAGTAGAGGCTATTATGGAATGGCCTACGCCAACGAACATACCAGAAGTAAGTAGCTTTATGGGTTTAGCAGGATATTATCGATGGTTCATCGAAGGTTTTTCGAAGATAGAAAATTATGTCACTTAATTGCAAAAGAAAAACAAGAAGTTTGTTTGGACCGAGAAATGCACGGAAGCATTTCGAAGGTTCAAGGATATGCTGACAATAGAGTCGATACTAAAATTTTCCAACATGGATGAGGACTTATTGGTATGCATATACGCATCCAATGAAGGCTTAGGCGGAGTCTTGATGCAAGACGGTCGAGTGATCGCTTACATCTCAACGAAAAATAAGAAAGCCTGAAGAGAACTACGCTACGCATGATTTGGAATTAATGGTCATTGTGAATGCCTTGAGAGTGTGGAGACACTATATGATTCAATACACATTGTGCAAGTAAATCTAAAGAGTGATTTAATACACATTGTGGAAGTAAATACCAAATTAGAAATTAAAATAAGAAAGGAACAAAGCATACAAGAATGTGTAAGCATAGAAAGGTATCCAGAGTCTAGTCTAACTAGAGAACACTCCTATTTTAACTCAACTTCGTTTTAGAAAGGCGTCAATCATAAATGGGAAATATAGGGAGAAATAGGAGTGGTTTTAGCAGCGCCTTTAGGATGGGTGAGGGAATTCGACATTTAATTAAATTAAATTGTGCATTTATTGGTGCAACCAAGGGAACGGGTGACAAGTGTATGGGTGAATAATTCCTAATTAATTTTTAAAAAAAAATAATTAAATGTGCAAATGGCAAGTTGTTACTAAGTAAATTCTATAAAAAAAATATCTGAGAGAGGAATGGATCACACGGGTTATGAGTAAGGTTATGTTGCATAAATTTTGATTGGTTTTGCTTGTGAGAGTTCGGATACCCAGCTTGAGAGAGAGAGTGGTGGCTCTACCTTGCGAGGCGAGCTGGGAGCTAGAGGATTCAGATTGTGTTTGTGTGTGGCCCCTTTGTGGCTCGGGGGATAAGGGGGAATAAGAGTACCCCTAGTGTTGGTTGGGAGGTACCGGTGAAGTCTCAATGGTTGGCAAGTGGACGAGGAAAGGGAACATATGTCGTCAAGGATCGTCATCAAGCCTATCTTCGTCGGTCACGGTATTTTCATTTGAATTTGCATTATATTAAGTTTTTATTGTGTATATGGTTTTTGGAATTAGTGTAGTGATTGATGGCCTTGCGAAGCCGTGTCACTGTCGAATGCTTAAGTCTCTATGTGTTGATCTCTGAGTTATTTTCTCTGCATATTTTTTTTTAAATCTTTGAGTTCTCTCCCTTAGTGATTTTATACATTTATTCTCAATTTTTTTATGAAGAGACCCAAGCTCGGATCCTACCTCCGTTGCTACCGATTTTATAAAGTTATGCTCCGCGTTTTTATACATTTATCCATGCGTTTTGTGGAGAGTCTTGAGCTTTATGCTTCCTTCAATGTTCATCATTTTATACATTTATCCCTACGTTTTTTTGGATATTCCTCAGCTTTATGCTTCCTTCAATGCTCAGCGGGTTTTTTTTTATACATTTATCCCTGTGTTTTTGTGGAGAGTCCTGAGCTCTATGCTTCTTTCAATGATCAGTGTTGTTGTACATTTATTCCCTACATTTTGTGGAGATCCCTAAGGCTATGTGTTTCCTTCTCTTGCCCAGCGCGTTTGGGCGTCTTCTTCTCTGCGTTTAGCGAGCCAAGGGCTCTGCGTCTCCACCCTCTTGCCCAGCGAATACCATTTTAATTCTCTGCGATTTTTCATAGTGCTTCTTTACGATTTTCCACATAATACTCAGCGTATTTACTTAATTTTTTTCTCTGCAATTTTGGTTTGCATTCAGCAAATTTAAACCCTTAGATTTTCTTTGGGATTTTGGGTTGCACTCAGCGAATTTAACCCTTAAATTTTATTCCATGAGTGGATCGTCGGTGTTGTGGGAGCCTCGTCCTGACCTGTAGAATAGAAACACTAAAATCGATTACTATAATGAGAGAGACAAATGGGGATGTTATGGCTATTAATAACAGTCGACTCAGGCAGGCGATTTGTGTTTGTTGAAATATTCGTTCATTTTAAGAACGTAAATATTGTGAGTCCTAGCTTCTTACTTACGTAGTTGACTGCTCTAGGGAGGACAGATACACATGCACTCTCTCTCAACGCGGAATTCCTCTACATTGACGTGTTGAGATGCTTTAACCCATGTGTTTTCTCCACCCAACTTAACCGCTTTCTAAACAATGGAATACAAGATAATGTGGCCTGCCCACAACAATAATCTAAGTGAATTTTGACCTGCCCTCACGGTGTTCACATCAATAGTTTTCATGACAGAAGGTTATGTTTTTTTCCCTCAGCGAATCTAACCACGGGATATCTCTGCGATTTTTTTGCCCCCGCGTTGCTTGTTTTTCGCCCAGCATGTGAGATTTCTCCATGGCGACTTCCTCTTTAATGGCTCGGGGTTTTTCCCTTTAGAGATATTTGCATTTTCATGTAACCTCTACGATTTTGATGGACTTTATCCCCTCTGCGAATTCATAAGATCTATGCGCCTTAATCACTTTCCCAACGGATTTTTAGCTCTCTAAGTTNTTGTTGTACATTTATTCCCTACATTTTGTGGAGATCCCTAAGGCTATGTGTTTCCTTCTCTTGCCCAGCGCGTTTGGGCGTCTTCTTCTCTGCGTTTAGCGAGCCAAGGGCTCTGCGTCTCCACCCTCTTGCCCAGCGAATACCATTTTAATTCTCTGCGATTTTTCATAGTGCTTCTTTACGATTTTCCACATAATACTCAGCGTATTTACTTAATTTTTTTCTCTGCAATTTTGGTTTGCATTCAGCAAATTTAAACCCTTAGATTTTCTTTGGGATTTTGGGTTGCACTCAGCGAATTTAACCCTTAAATTTTATTCCATGAGTGGATCGTCGGTGTTGTGGGAGCCTCGTCCTGACCTGTAGAATAGAAACACTAAAATCGATTACTATAATGAGAGAGACAAATGGGGATGTTATGGCTATTAATAACAGTCGACTCAGGCAGGCGATTTGTGTTTGTTGAAATATTCGTTCATTTTAAGAACGTAAATATTGTGAGTCCTAGCTTCTTACTTACGTAGTTGACTGCTCTAGGGAGGACAGATACACATGCACTCTCTCTCAACGCGGAATTCCTCTACATTGACGTGTTGAGATGCTTTAACCCATGTGTTTTCTCCACCCAACTTAACCGCTTTCTAAACAATGGAATACAAGATAATGTGGCCTGCCCACAACAATAATCTAAGTGAATTTTGACCTGCCCTCACGGTGTTCACATCAATAGTTTTCATGACAGAAGGTTATGTTTTTTTCCCTCAGCGAATCTAACCACGGGATATCTCTGCGATTTTTTTGCCCCCGCGTTGCTTGTTTTTCGCCCAGCATGTGAGATTTCTCCATGGCGACTTCCTCTTTAATGGCTCGGGGTTTTTCCCTTTAGAGATATTTGCATTTTCATGTAACCTCTACGATTTTGATGGACTTTATCCCCTCTGCGAATTCATAAGATCTATGCGCCTTAATCACTTTCCCAACGGATTTTTAGCTCTCTAAGTTTTTGGGAATCATCACTATGCGTCCATCTAAACTCGACTGAGTTGTACCCTGTGTTCCCTGAGACGGCCTGGCTAAGGAGGCCATTTTTCCCTCGTCATTTTATAGAATGTGTAGTTATTTGTGCTCTGTGCATTGGAGTTTTTGTGTTCTGAAATTTTCATTTCACCACTTCTTATTTTTCAGTTCTCTGGTAAATCATTACTTTAAGGTTTAGATAATTCCATCTTGTTGGAATAAAAGTTACTAGTATCCTCCAAAGGAGATTTTAATATTCTTTGTTTATTACATAGATATTGAAGATATTTTAAATTGCAAAAAGAACCCTTCTCTATTTTAATATTGCATGTAATTATAAGATGGATAAGTGCAAAATCTAGTTATGGCTCATACTAACTAATTTGGAACTTGGTATTTAGTTGGTGAGTTATTTAAGTTGAATATCTATTGTCGATGCTATAGAATTGATTAATTGTGAATTGGGTAGAGTTACCTCATTGGCAGAGTAATGAGAAAACTAGTACTAGTGAAGGAAGATTTGCCCTATAGGTTGGGAATTGTGTCCTTGTCATGTGCGAATGAATTGTGGCTTACAAATTATATTTATGATGGTTTGGAATTAGATTTTTCTTGCACTTTTAGTATAATGATTGACATATGATTGATTAAGCATCCATGATCTCTTGCGCCATTTAATTTAAAGTGACTACTCTTGTGTCTTGGAAATTATGTGGATGTATGATTGATTTAGCAATTAGTTAGAATACTTGCGCGCCATGAATAACGTTGATGTATGACGAGATGTGTAATAATTTACTCTTGTGTCCATTAAATTGATGTATGATTGATTGAGAAGATAGATTTTGTTGCGTCGTGAAATAAATCGATAGTTTACTCTTGCGCAATGAATATTTAATGATTGATGAATGATTAAGTTATTAGTTTACTTGCGCCATGAATTTAATATTGATGTATGACTAGTTAAGTAGTTAACCATCCTTGCGCCATGAAAATAAGTTTGAGAATACTCTTGCACCATTTATTATGTTGATGTATGATTGTTTAAAGTTTATTTACTCTTGCGTTATTTATTGTTGATGTGTAAATGATTAAGTAATTGGATTCAATGCACCTTGCAATAATGTCGACATAAAAACGATTTAGTAATTAGACAATCTTTTGTCTTGAAATTAAACGTTAATGTATGATCGGATGTGAAATTGCTTAAACTTGTGCCTTGAATTCATGTCGGTATATGATGAGTTATGTGATTGATTACTCTTGCTCCATGTTTAATTGATGATTAGGATTGATTGATTGATAAAATTGATTATCGTTGATGTTGATTTAGCTAGTTGGTTTTGGACTTGAGTGTGTTAGTGGGATGTAGACACCTCCTTGTTCCTTAGAACAGTCGCCATCCCTCAGACCTTAAATGGTCAAAATCAATCGGATTAAACTTGGGCTTGAGCGTTGCATATGTGTCTTGGAGGTCCTAACCTTGCAGGATAGGTAGGGAGGGTAGTTTCTCTGTGTTATCTTTATGTGATGAGTTGATATTGCGTTGCCATGTATGATACTTATTGATTTTGTGTTGTTATCTAATGCGATGATGTGTTAATTATGTGTCATTACTAATTTAGATTGATGTGTTGGCTACGTCGTTATGGATTACGACGATGAGTCGCTCGTAATTCTTTTATTATGATGTCATTGATTAGGCAATGTTTTGATTTATGTGTTAATGTTAATTTCATAATGCTTAAATAAAAAAATTTACCCTTTTGTGCTTTGCTTTCCTAGTCGTAACGGAGGGGTCGTTACAATTTTTTTCTGCCTGGACCATTCTCCACCTAGAGAATGTATATCCACCAGCACATTGACTATCCATGATGCCATATATCAGCACTCCCTCCCAATCGAGGAATTCACCACCTCCATTTCAACTAAGGGAGTTATAACCACAAGTCTCAGCTCGTCCCTTAAGTATGCAAACTTTATCTTGGACAAAGGCTTCGTCAAAATATCAGTTATCTGCTCATCGGTGGAGATGTACTAGAGAATCACTTATCCCTTTTGGAGTTTATCACGGATAAAATAGAACTTGATTTCAATGTTCTTCGACCTGTCATGGAACACGGGGTTCTTTGAAAGCTTCACACAGCTCTGATTATCACAATATATCACAATCGAATCCAGCACCTGATCAAATAGTCCATAAATCAGTTGGTGGAGCCATACTGCTTTCGTACAAGCATCACAAGTTGCAATATACTATGCTTCTACAGTGTTGAGTGTAACGAACTTCTGTTTCCTTCTAGCCCATGATATCATAGCAGAGCCCAAACTGAAACATATACCAGAATTACTCTTTATGTCATCAGCACTCACTGCCCAATCCGAATCAGTAAATCCATGCAGTTGTACGTCATTGTTTGAGTTATATCTCAAACCATAATTTAGCATCCCATGAAGATATCTCAAAATGTGCTTTGCATCTATAAAATGTTCATGTATAGGTTCCACCTAAAACTGGCTCAACGTGTTCACAGCAAAGTAAATGTCACCATGGGAGTTTCCATGGATTTGCAATCCATCATCCCAAACTTATAAAGTATCTTTACAACATACTTCCCTTGCCCCAAGAATATTTCACCACGCTTCTGCCATACTTATAGTCTCAAATAATAATGCATGGGACTAAGATATTTCATATCGAATTCAGAGGCTAACTCCCTCTTAACTTGAATAATGAGAGGCTCTGCCCCTGTTAGAAAACAATCATCAACATATAGTACCAAGATCACAGGTGCATCATTCACAACCTTGTAATAAAGGTTTGGATCAGCATAGCTCTTGGAAAATCCAAGTCTCGTAAAGTAATTGTCAATTCGTGCATACCAAGATCTTGGAGCTTGCTTGAGTCCATACAAGGCCTTCTTTAATCTGCATGCATGGGTTTCTCTCGGGTGTACCTCAAAACCTTGAGGTTTTTCTATGTATACTTCTTCCTCAATTACTCCATTGAGAAAAGCAGTCTTTACATCCATCTGATGTAAATTCCAACCCATGGATTTTGGAAGAGATATGATGGCTCTAATAGAGGTTTATCTGGCAACTCGAGCAAACGTCTCATCATAGTATTTTCCCTCCTGCTGGGAGAACCCTATAGCCACGAATCTTGCCTTGTATTTATTGATACTACATGCTTTATCGTGTAAACCCATTTACAGATTTTCCTTCGGGTCTAGGCACAATTTCCCATACATCATGATGGATTGATATTCTTGCATCATAGATTTCTTCCATTCTTTCTTCTTGACTTCTTCAAAGATGGAAGTTTTTGCATTGACAAGACTTGTCATGAGTGTCACATACCTAGAGAATATTATGGGCCTGTTGCTTTCCCTGGAAGTGCCATTGGGAGCTTTATGCCTTTTTGCTTCTTGTAGGGTGGATTCGAGCCATGTTGGTCATTTTTTGGTCTCATATACAATAACTAGTTCTACAAGTTCTTCATTGGGATATTCTGTAGAACATGTAGTTTCTTCCTTGGGACCTTCATGTTCTTCTTTATCGTTGGAATCCATGGAATCTTCTATATATTTCCTGAAGGAAATATTCTCATCAAAAGTCACGTCCCTATTGATTTCAACTTTCTGTTGACCTGGGACATAGATTCTATAAGCTTTTGATTACTCACTATATCCAACAAATATTTCGTTCTTTCCTGAAGGTTCCAACTTCTTTCTTTTGTCCTTGGGAACATGAATATAGATAGGGAAGCCAAAGATCCTCAAGTGTTCAACACTTGGCTTATTTCCGGAGAAATATTCTTCTGGAGTCATGTTCTTCAATATACGATGAGGACTTCTATTTTGAACATATATGGTTGTCATAGCTGCTTCTCCCCATAGAAACATGGATAGATCTTGGTCATACATTATTTCCTTAACAGATTCTTCAATGGATCGGTTCTTTTTTCTGCCACACCATTATGTTGAGGATTATGTGGGACAATTATATCCCTCCTAATCCCGACTACTTTATAAAAGGAAATGAGCTCCTTGGAGGTGTATTCTCCTCCATCATCAGATCTTGATTTTCTTGTCTGTCAGGTTTTCCACTTCATCTTTGAATTCTTGGGATTTTCTAAATACTTCATCGTTTGTATCTGAGTGAACGATGTCCAAAAACTCATTTTTCTTTACACGCTTCCTTTAGAATTGGTACTTGGTGAGATCACTTGCCTCACCAGTTGATGAAGTCATCTGCTCCATGTTTTCAACTATCATTGTAGCTCCTTCTCAGATCTATCGCCTGTGACCTACGCAGAACAAGAATAACAAGAGAAAAAGTATTTCCAATAGCATTGTCATAAGAACATATCTATGGTAACAAGGATGGTAGTCATCGTAGAATTACCAAGGTGACTTCCCCGGGAGAAAAACAAGAAATATATCCTAGAGGAGATGTTAGTTCATTTTGCAAAGAAGTGCAATAAGCATCTATATCAATAGTACTTACATGCAACCAAGTATACCTAGCAATAATAGAAACTTTCAAAGATTTTTGTCACAACTATAATCTTTACTTGTACTGTAGCAACTATCAAACTTGATATGCGCAAATTGAAAATTAACAATTTGATCATTCAAACCTGGAACTTGGAACCTCAATTGCTAGGGAGGGTGCACTTGTTCCTCTAAATGTACTAAATCCAATATCACTGATTGGAAAAGATCTCTAGTACATCCCTTGCAAACACACTCATGCTTTGTAGGATGATATAACTTGAAAATCATACACAAGTGCATACCTTTGAAATTTGTAGCATCGTTCAGATTATATTCTAATCTGAAACTAGACACCATCTTGGCAAGACGAGGCTAGAAACTGAATCAAAAAGTTTCAATGATTAGAACAAGCTAGAAACCCTGAAATTTCAACTTTGACCACAAAATCAATTTGGACCAAAAGTCAACCTTTGGCTTGGACCAGTCAACTTTGACTTTAAATTTGACTAAGAACTCAAACTTGATGTTTATGTTGGTTGAGGACACCAGAGGGTGCGCTGGGCTAGGGCGCACTAGAATACCCAAAAATTGTGCCAAACATTTTGCTTAAATTTCCCAAAGAATTAGGTTAGGGTTTGTTGCAACTGCAAAATCAGAAACCCTAGTTGTAGTTGCAACTGGTGCTACAACGAGCTTGACAAAGAACTGTTGATCTACCTTCCAGCGGAGAAACTGTTCTGAAGGTAGTGTGGGACCATAACCTGTTAAAACATTTGATGTACTTGTTTTAACCATAGATAATATCATTATTTTAACCCAAACATAGGCACACAGCCACCCCCGAACACCTTAACCTTTGCTAGATAGAATGATTCTAGAAAGCCACACTAGAACCAATAGATAAACCATGGATGCAACAGTAGCATGAGATGGAAATAGAAAACACAATCCAACTGCAGCAACAACACAAGACAAGGAGAGTGCACCTTCTCCAAGGGTATTGGACAAGAGAGAAAGTCTCCACAACCACAAAAAAAGAACAATACTCAACTGGAGCAATTGCAGTTGCACTTCTTCCCAAGAATACCACCAATAATATCACCAAGAATACCACCAAGAGATACTAAAGGTAGGGTGCATGTCTTAGGCTAGATAGCGCTAGAGAGAGAGAGACCAAGAATCACCCCAGAATATGCACCTTCCTTTCTTAAAATTGCAACTCCAAATTTTTGTTATACCTTTCTGAGAGAGTGAGTGAAGTGTTTGTACAAATGAGCTAGAGCACCTTCTATTTATAGTGGTTCTTGTCACCTATCTGGGTCGACTTGTCTTTCTGGAAGATAATACATTTATATTATTTATTCTACTGAGTCGACTTGTCTTCTAGGGTTTTTACACATCTGTTTAGGGTTTCTCTTGCTTCCAGAATATTCTATTCTAGCCAAAGATTACACATGGAGGTTAATACCTCCCGCAGCTACCATAATATCAACATAACTCACCTGAATCTCTGAAAAACCTGTCACCATATTGCTCATGATCAGTAATGCTTTGTAATGTATGTGAGCAAGTCTTCTATGCCATATCTCACTCGGGTTTATTGTATTGTGAACTAATGTTGAATCTGAGTGTCCCTTTAATTTGTATAGACCTTCTTGAACACCAATCACAATAGCATCATCAATAGAATTTCCTCTTGTCCATATAAGAAATTCACCATCAACGAAAGCAACTTTGAATCCTTTCTCATCCAATTTTGAGATAGAAAGGAGATTCCTCTTCAAACCAGGCACATACAAAACATATTTCATCTTCGTAGGCTTTCTGGAATCCAACATGTAGGAGGATTCTCCTACCCCTTTAATGGGATACTGATAGTCATCATCGAGATTTACCTTATGAGGTGAATCCTTTTGAACCAGATTTGAAACAGAATCCTTGTAACCGGTCATGTACTTAGAAGCACCACTATCAACAAGCCATGTGTCACATCCATGAGTGATTGACCCTGTAAGAGTTGATATCAAAACATATTCTTCACTTGAATCATATGATTTTGTTCTTTTCTAAGCAGGTTCATCGTCTTCTGCGACATGAGCATGATGTCTTTTATACTTTCCTTTTCTAATCTGATCTTTTACGTGAGGACATTCTCTTGCAATGTGTCTCATCTTCTGGCAGCTATAGCATTTGTAACTTGAATAATCTTTTTGAGTCTTTTGTGTCTTTTGTGACCTTTGAAACTTCCTGTGGGGATGAACCTATTTCCTACGCTTTCCCTTTATTGTGTGTGCTTCTAGTGCTTGATTTTCATCATCACCCAACTTTTCTTCTTTTGATGCCAATCTAGCTTCTTCTTTAGTGCAATCTTCCCATAGCCTGCTAAACTTCGTTAGCTTTCTTCTGGAACAGATTCCCTGAATAAATGATTTCCAAGACTTTGGGAGACCATTCAATGTAGTCATTACTAGCTCAGCTACTTCAACTGTGTCTCCAATGGCTTCAAGTTGTTCTTTGATTTGAGACACTCTCGTAAAGTAGGATTGAATGGTTTATGAATTCTGCATCTTCACATTCTTAAGTTGTGTCCTCAATGTCATCTTTCGGTTGATATTTTTTCCTTCATATAGTCAATTTAAAGCATCAAACATCTACTTTGGAGTCTTCAATGATGAGACATGAGGGATTAAGTTATCCTTGATAGAATCTACAATAATCCTCTTTGCTTTAACCAGGTTCTTTTTGTGTTTTTCCTTAGCTTCACCTCCCTCTGGCTCTTCAACTTCTTTTTCAATGAAACCTTCTAGATCATTTTCTTCTAGAATGAGCATCACTCTATATTTCCATGCTTGGAGTTATCAGCACCCTCAAGATTCTCCAAAGCATCAAACATATGCTTTTTAGTCTTCAATGATGAGACATGAGGGATTAAGTGATCCTTGATAGAATCTACAATAATCCTCTTTGCTTTAACCACGTTCTTTTTGTGCTTTGCCTTAGCTTTATCTCCCTCTGGCTCTTCAACTTATTTTTCAATGAAACCTTCTAGATTATTTTATTCTAGAATGAGAATCACTCTATATTTCCATGCTTGGAAGTTATCAACACCCTTAATATTCTCATCAAGCTTGGTGCTAGAAGTCATTTTGCCTTGGGATCTTGAAAAATATGACGAAAATTGGAATCTTCAAAAAATGAATTTTGACCTTACCAGTGAGTGTGTTATGCCAAGGAGACCTCCTTTCTTCAAAAATATGCTCCAGCTTCATCCATTAGATGCCCAAACGTCTTAACGTAGGGTTTCATGAGGAAACCCTAATTTTTCAACTTTCGAATTTTATAGATCTGATCCGGGGAAAAGATGTGCCCTCCTTGGGCGACCTACTTGGTGTATTTATCTTATCCAACATCCTTCAGAAATTCGGTGACGTCATCACCCAAGGTTTCATGCGAAAACCCTAATTTTCCAAAACTTGTCAAACTGCAAAATTGATCCGTGGAAAAGGTGCGCTAGACTTAGCCACAAGCATTTTTGTGGTCTTATATTTCCCAATGAGTTCCTCTAGACTATGAAAATGGATTCTTTCAGGGTGGCTCTAATACCATGTTGATATTTTTCTTTAGCAGTTAAGAGTATTCAAAATTCCTTAATCTTTAATTCATTAGAATATTAACTGCATGAGAATCACTGAAAGAAAGACATTCATAGTATACACAAAGATTTATCCTCGGAAACCCTCTTAGGGAAGAAAACCCAGCAAAACTTCTTCAATATAAATTCATCAACCAAGTACAATGTCAATACAATGATCTCTTCAAGAGAGATATGCCAGAATATAATATATACACAAGATAAACCATAAACCCTAGCCACAGTAGGGTAGCGCACCACTTCCCTCAGATAGATCCTTCAAGAGATAATCAAATGTCTTCCCAAATACACCCTTCTTTTGTTTATGTGTCTTCTTCTAAGGCTAGCGAACTTTTCCTTGAGATAACTTGTGTTATGTCACCTAAATGAGGCATCTAGCCTCCTTTATACAATGAATGAACCATCATTTTTTAACTTGGTCAAGGCCGACTTGTACAGTTGTCACTTTCTAATTTGTATTTTCCTTTTGTAAGGGATCAATGGGGCCAACTTTACAAATATGATTTAGAATTATTCTTTTAGGTTTTTTACTTGATCAAATACAATAAGAATATCTTTCGAACCTACTTAAAACTTCAACGGATCAATTATCCCCCCTTAGGAAGAAATGGTCTCCATTGCGTGAAATCCCCGGGGAAGCTTTTGTTGAATTTGAACCTTGCTAAGTTGCTTTCCTTGCAAAAGAAGTTGTCCTGCTTAGCTTGTTGAAGGTTGTTATGAACCTGTTGTTGGAAGGGTTGGATCTATTTAACCAATCTGGCTACATTATCTGTCGAAGTGTGGGAGCACTCTGTCAGTGAAGATGCGGCATGAAGAACATGAAGGGATTTATCATAACTTTGTTTGATTGGGCAATGTGGAGGTACCCCCGTAGGTGTAGTAGGAATATTTTGGTGCTCTTCTACAATCTTGTCGATCTGCTTCTGCTGTATAGAAGGGTCTTGGTCCAAAGTTGTAGTGGTTGTAGTGTCCTTCTCTTCTGAGCAGGTTGTGAAGAGGCTAAACTTTGTGGTATGAGAGATTACTTTGCGGCATTGTTTTGGCGATACAGTAGTCGAAACTACCTTTATCCTGTAGGGTTGACCCCCATAGTAACAATGACACTACGGGGTCAAGACTCATAAACAGCATGACACCTCCACATATATGGTTGGCCTAACAGAACATCACAGAATTCCAATGAGGAAACATCGTGCAGTACCTCATCCTTGAAGGCCTTGATGTTGTATGACAGGTGGCACTGTTGGCTTACACGAAGATCTCGTCCATGGCGTAGCCATCCGATGTATGGCTACGGGTGTGGCGTTGTCAGCAAATTCAACTGCTTGACAACCTCTGTTGAGATAAGGTTCTTCTGGTTTCCTCTATCAACAATAAAATGCAACGGGGTCCCCTTCACCCACATCTGTGAATGGAAAAGGCACTCCCCCTCCTCAGGATCCTCTGGTTCTTCTGGTTGGATTGTTGCGGTCATGACAATAGCAATGGGTTTTGCATCAATTATCTGTCTCATTTTATTATTGTATGAATCGAAGTCTGATTCGGGGCTCGGCTCTGTTTCTTTGAGCTCGACCACCAATGATTGTTTTGAACGACATTCATCGGTGTTGTGCCAAGGGATTTTGTGGAAGTCGCACCACTTTCCATTGTCCTTCGTCTTCTCGTTACCCTTCTATCCATGTGGCTTGGACTGGTTTTCTTGAGGTTGATTGTTCTATGAGTTAGGGTTTCCTTTACCATACTTTGGTTGTTGCGGATTTGGCAACTTGAAATCTCGCTTGTTCTGTTGCTTAAATTTATGCTCAATTTTGATAGCATATCTATAAGCGGCTCCCAGTGATGAGTTGTCCAGAAAATCCATTTCAGTTTGGATGTACATGTGTAGAGTCATGCGGTATTTCAGAAACAAATGTCGCTCAGAGTCTTTGGTACCCAACTTGGTGTGAAAGGTATGGAAGGTATTTGTGAACTCTTGCACTATTTGGTCCCGCTTTTGATGCAGCGTGGTCCATCTCATGTACTGGTCATCATAGTTTCCCACGGAGTAATATTACTCCTTGACCGCATCCATAAAAAAATATCAAGTGGGCTCGGCCCCAAATATTCCAAACTCCTCTATGGAATTTTTCTCCCAGTGAGTTTCTCACCAATGTTTGACATGGGGGAGAGCCTTAAGGAGCACAAAGGTGATCTTTTCTCTGAAAGAAAAATTGTGAACAGAGAAATAACCTTCTAGCAAATTTAACCATTTTTCCAAATCATTTGCATCAATCTGACCTTCAAATACGGGAATATCAAAATTAACTTGTACCTTAGATTGTGTATGCCTTAAGAGTGTGGAGACACTACCTGATCCAATACACATTGTGCAAGTAAATCTAAAGAGTGATTTAATACACATTGTGCAAGTAAATACCAAATTAGAAATTAAAATAAGAAAGGAATAAAGCATACAAGAATGTGTAAGCATAGAAAGGTATCTAGAGTCTAGTCTAACTAGAGAACACTCTTATTTTAACTCAACTCCATTTTAGAAAGGCGTCAGTCATAAATGGGAAATAATGGGACAACTAGGAGTGGTTTTAGGAGCGCCTTTAGGATGGGTGAGGGAATTCGACATTTAATTTAATTAAATTGTGCATTTAATGGTGCAACCAAGGGAACGGGTGACAAGTGTATGGGTGAATAATTCCTAATTAATTTAAAAAAAAAAAAAATTAAATGTGCAAATGGCAAGTTGTTACTAAGTAAATTCTATAAAAAAAAAGTGGCTGAGAGGAGGAATGGATCACACAGGTTATGAGCAAGGTTATGTTGCAGAAATTTTGATTGGTTTTACTTGTGAGATTTGGGATACCCAACTTGAGAGAGAGAGTGGTGGCTCTACCTTGTGAGGTGAGCTGAGAGCTAGAGGATTCGGGTTGTGTTTGTGTGTGGCCCCTTTGTGGCTCGGGGGATAAGGGGGAAGAAGAGTACCCCTAGTGTTGGTTGGGAGGTATCGGTGAAGTCTCAATGGTTAGCAAGTGGACGAGGAAAGGGAACGTCTGTCGCCAAGGATCGTCATCAAGCCTATCTTCATCGGTCACGGTATTTTCATTTGAATTTACATTATATTAAGTTTTTATTGTGTACATGGTTTTTGGAATTAGTCTAGTGATTGATGGCCTTGCGAAGCCGTGTAACTGTCGAATGCTTCCTATGCGACTTTATATCTTTTGCATCCTTGGCAATTTATTAAATCTATGTGCCTATGTGCCTTAATCACTTTCCCAACGGATTTTTAGCTCTCTAAGTTTTTGGGAGTCATCACTATGTGTCCATCTAAGCTGGACTGAGTTGTACCCTGTGTTCCCTGCGACGGCCTGTCTAAGGAGGCCATTTTTCCCTTGTCATTTTATAGAATGTGTAGTTATTTGTGCTCTGTGCATTGGAGTTTTTGTGTTCTGAAATTTTCATTTCACCACTTCTTATTTTTCAATTCTCTGGTAAATCATTACTTTAAGGTTTAGATAATTCCATCTTGTTGGAATAAAAGTTACTAGTATCCTCCAAGGGAGATTTTTATATTCTTTGTTTATTAAATAGATATTGAGGATATTTTAAATTGCAAAAAGAACCCTTCTCTATTTTAATATTGGATATAATTATAAGATGGATAAGTGCAAAATCTAGTTATGGCTCATACTAACTAATTTGGAACTTGGTATTTAGTTGGTGAGTTATTTAAGTTGAATACCTATTGTCGATGCTCTAGAATTGAGTCAATTGTGAATTGAGTAGAGTTACCTCATTGGCAGAGTAATGAGAAAACTAGTACTAATGAAGGAAGATTTGCCCTACATGTTGGGAATTGTGTCCTTGTCATGTGTGAATGAATTGTGGCTTATAAATTATATTTATGATGGTTTGGAATTAGATTTCTTTTGCGCTTTTAGTATAATGATTGACATATGATTTATTAAGCATCCATGATCTCTTGCGCCATTTAACTTAAAGTGACTACTCTTGTGTCTTGGAAATTATGTGGATGTATGATTGATTTAGCAATTAGTTAGAATACTTGCGTGCCATGAATAACGTTGATGTATGACGAGATGTGTAATAATTTACTCTTTCGTCCATTAAATTGATGTATGATTGATTGAGAAGATAGGATTTTTTGCGCCATGAAATAAATCGATAGTTTACTCTTGAACAATGAATATTTAATGTTTGATGAATGATTAAGTTATTAGTTTACTTGCACCATGAATTTAATATTGATGTATGACTAGTTAAGTACTTAAACATCATTGCGCCATGAAAATAAGTTTGAGAATACTCTTGCACTATTTATTATGTTGACGTATGATTCTTTAAAGTTTATTTACTCGTGTGTTATTTATTGTTGATGTGTAAATGATTAAGTAATTGGATTCAATGCACCTTGCAATAATGTCGACATAAAAACAATTTAGTAATTAGATAATCTTGTTTCTTGAAATTAAACGTTGATGTATGATCGATTGTGAAATTGCTTAAACTTGTGCCTTCAATTAATGTCGGTATATGATGAGTTATGCGATTGATTACTCTTGCTCCATGTTTAATTGATGATTAGGATTGATTGATTGATAAAATTGATTATCGTTGATGTTGATTTAGCTAGTTGGTTTTGGACTTGAGTGTGTTAGTGGGATGTAGACACCTCCTTGTTCCTCAGAACAGTCGCCAGCCCTGAGACCTTAAATGGTCAAAATCAATCAGATGAATCCTGGGCTTGAGCGTTGCGTATGTGTCTTGGAGGTCCTAACCTTGCAGGGTAGGTAGGGCGGGTAGTTTCTTTGTGTTATATTTATGTGATGAGTTGATATTGCATCGCCATGTATGATACTTATTGATTTTGTGTTGTTATCTAATGTGATGATGTGTTAATTATGTGTCATTACTAATTTTGACTAATGTGTTGGTTATGTCGTTATGGATTACGATGATGAGTCGCTCGTAATTCTTTTATTATGATGTCATTGATTAGGCGATGTTGTGATTTATGTGTTGATGTTAATTTCATAATGCTTATATAAAAAAAATTACCCTTTTGTGCTTCGCTTTCCTAGTCGTAACAGAAGGGCCGTTACAAATTTTTTCTGCCTGGACCATTTTCCACCTGGAGAATGTATATCCACTAGCACATTGACTATCCATGATGCCATATATCAGCACTCCCTCCCAATCGAGGAATTCACCACCTCCCTTTCAACTAAGGGATTTATATCCACAAGTCTCATCTTGTCCCTTAAGTATGCAAACTTTATCTTGGACAAAGCCTTCGTTAAAATATTAGTTATCTGCTCATCGGTGGAGATGTACTAGAGAATCACTTCTCCCTTCTGGAGTTTATCACGGATAAAATAGAACTTGATCTCAATGTGCTTCGACCTGTCATGGAACACGGGGTTCTTTGAAAGCTTCACACAGCTCTGATTATCACAATATATCACAGTCGAATACAGCACCTGATCAAATAGTCCAGAAGTCAATTGACGAAGCCATACTACTTTCGTACAAACATCCCAAGTTGAAATATACTCTACTTCTATAGTGTTGAGTGCAACGGACTTTTGTTTCCTTCTAGACCATGATATCATAGCAGAGCCCAAACTGAAACATATACCAGAATTACTCTTTATGTCATCTGCACTCCCTGCCCAATCCGAATCAGTAAATCCACGCAGTTGTACGTCATTGTTTGAGGCATATCTCAAACCATAATTTAGCATCCCACGAAGATATCTCAAAATGTGTTTTGCACCTATCCAATGCTCATGTCTAGGTTCCACCTAAAACTGGCTCAACGTGTTCACAGCAAAGTAAATGTCACCATGGGAGTTTCCATGGATTTGCAATCCATCATCCCAAACTTCTAAACTATCTTTACAACATACTTCCCTTGACCCAAGAATATTTCACCACGCTTCTACCATACTTCTAGTCTCAAATAATAATGCATGGGACTAAGATCTTTCATATCGAATTCAGAGGCTAACTCCCTCTTAACTTGAATAATGAGAGGCTCTGCCCCTGTTAGAAAAAAATCATCAACATATAGTAGAAAGATCACATGTGCATCATTCACAACCTTGTAATAAAGGTTTGGATCAGCATAGCTCTTGGAAAATCCAAGTCTCATCAAGTAATTGTCAATTCGTGCATACCAAGCTCTTGGAGCTTGCTTGAGTCAGTACAAGGCCTTCTTTAATATGCATGCATGGGTTTCTCTCGGGTGTACCTGAAAACCTTGAGATTGTTCTATGTATACTTCTTCCTCAATTACTCCATTGAGAAAAGCAGTCTTTACATCCATCTGATGTAAATTCCATCCCATGGATGTTGGAAGAGATATGATGGCTCTAATAGAGGTTTATCTGGCAACTCGAGCAAATGTCTCATCATAGTCTTCTGCCTCCTTCTGGGAACAGCCTATAGCCATGAATCTTACCTTGTATTTATTGATACTGCATGCTTTATCTTGTAAACCCATTTACAGACTTTCCTTTGGGTCTAGACACAATTTCCCATACATCATGATGGATTGATATTCTTCCATCATAGCTTCCTTCCATTCTTTATTCTTGACTACTTCAAAGATGGAAGGTTCTGCATTGACAAGACTTGTCATGAGTGTCGCATACCTAGAGAATATTTTGGGCCTCTTGCTTTCCCTGAAGGTGCCATTGGGAGATTTATGTCTTTTTTCTTCTTGTAGGGTGGATTCAAGCCATGTTGGTCATTTTTTGGTCTCATATACAATAACTAGTTCTAATAGTTCTACAAGTTCTTCATTGGGATGTTCTGGAGAACATGTAGTTTCTTCCTTGGGACCTTCATGTTCTTCTTTATCGTTGGAATCCATGGAATCTTCTATAGATTTCCTGAAGGAAATATTCTCATCAAAAGTCACGTCCCTATTGATTTCAACCTTCTGTTGACCTGGGACATAAATTATGTAAGCTTTTGATGACTCACTATATCCAACGAATATTCCCTTCTTTCCTAAAGGTTCCAACTTCTTTCTTTTGTCCTTGGGAACATGAATATAGATACGACAGCCAAAGATCCTCAAGTGTTCAACACTTGGCTTCTTTCCAGAGAAATATTCTTCTGGAGTCATGTTCTTCAATATACGATGAGGAATTCTATTTTAAACATATATGGTTGTCATAACTGCTTCTCCCCATAGAAACATGGATAGATCTTGGTCATACATTATTTCCTTAACAAATTATTCAATGGATCGATTCTTTCTTTCTGCCACACCATTCTGTTGAGGATTATGTGGGACAATTATCTCCCTCCTAATCCCAACTACTTTATAAAAGGAAATTAACTCCTTGGAGGTGTATTCTCCTCCATCATCAGATCTTGATTTTCTTGTCTGTCATGTTTTCCACTTCATCTTTGAATTCTTGGGATTTGCTAAATACTTCATCGTTTGTATCTAAGTGAAAGGTGTCCAAAAACTCATTTTTCTTTACACGCTTCCTTTAGAATTGGTACTTGGTGAGATCACTTGCCTCACCAGTTGATGGAGTCATCTGATCCATGTTTGCAACTATCACTGTAGCTTCAGATCTATCGCATGTGACCTACGCAGAACAAGAACAACAAGAGAAAAATTATTTCCAATAGCATTTTCATAAGAACATATTTATGGTAACAAGGATGGTAGTCATCATAGAATTACCACGGTGACTTGCCCGAGAGAAAAACAAGAAATATATCCTAGAGGATATGTTAATTCACTTTGCAAAGAAGTGCAATAAGCATCTATATCAATAGTACTTACATGCAACCAAGTATACCTAGCAGTAATAGAAACTTTCAAAGATTGTTGTCACAACTATAGTGTTTACTTGTACTGTAGTAACTATCAAACTTGATATGCGCAAATTGAAACTTAACAATTTGATCATTCAAACCTGGAACTTGGAGCCTCAATTGCTAGGGAGGGTGCGATTGTTCCTCTGAATGTACTAAATCCAATATCATTGCTTGGACAAGGTCTCTGGTACATCCCTTGCAAACACACTCATGGTTTGTTGGATGATATAACTTGAAAAGCATATACAAGTGCATACTTTTGAAATTTGTAGCATTGTTCAGCTTGTATTCTAATCTGAAACTAGACACCATCTTGACAAGACGAGGCTAGAAACTGAATCAAAAAAGTTCAATGATTAGAACAAGCTAGAAACCCTGAAATTTCAACTTTGACCACAAAATCAATTTGGACCAAAAGTCAACCTTTGACTTTGACCAGTTAACTTTGACTTTAACTTTGACCAATAACTCAAACTTGATGTTTTTGCTGGCTGAGGACACCAAAGGGTGCTCTAGGCTAGCGTGCACTAGAATACCCAAAAAGTGTGCCAAACGTTTTGCTTAAATTGCCCAAAGAATTAGGTTAGGGTTTGTTGCAACTGCAAAATTAGAAACCCTAGTTGTAGTTGCAACTGATGCTACAACGAGCTTGACAAAGAACTGTTGATCTACCTTCCAGCGGAGAAACTGTTATGAAGGTAGTGTGGGAACATAACCTGTTAAAACATTTGATGTACTTTTTTTAACCATCGACAATATCATTATTGTCACCAAAACATAGGCATGAAGCCACCCCCGAGCACCTTAACCTTTGCTAGATAGAATGATTCTAGAAAGCCACACTAGAACCAACAGATAAACCCTGGATGCAACAGTAGCATGAGATGGAAATAGAAAACACCATCCAACTACAGCAATAACACAAGACAAGGAGAGTGCACCTTCTCCAAGGGTAGTGCACAAGAGAGAGAGTCTCCACAACCACAGAAAAAGAACAATACTCAACTGTAGCAATTGCAGTTGCACTTCTTCCCAAGAATACCACCAATAATATCACCAAGAATACCACCAATAAATACTAAAGGTAGGGTGCATGTCTTAGGCTAGATAGCGCTAGAGAGAGAGAGACCAAGAATCACCCCAAAAGATGCACCTTCCTTTCGTGCAACTGCAACTCCAAACTTTTGTTATACCTTTCTGAGAGAGTGAGTGAAGTGTTTGTACAAATGAGCTAGAGCACCTTCTATTTATAGTGGTTCTTGTCACCTATCTGGTTTGACTTGTCTTTCTGGAAGATAATACATTTATATTATTTATTCTACTGAGCCGACTTGTCTTCTAGGGTTTTTACACATCTGTTTAGGGTTTCTCTTTCTTCCAGAATATTCTATTCTAGCCAAAGGTTACACATGGAGGTTAATACCTCCCGCAGCTACCATAATATGAACAGGACTCACCTGAATCTCTAGAAAACATGTCACCATCTTGCTCACGGCCGGTAATTCTTTGTAATGTATGTGAGCAAGTCTTCTATGTCATAGTTTACTCGAGTTTATTGTATTGTGAACTAATGTTGAATCTGAGTGTCCCTTTAATTTGTATAGACCTTCTTGACAACCAATCACAATAGCATCATCAATAGAATTTCCTCTTGGCCGCATAAGAACTTCACCATCAACAAAAGCAACTTTGAATCCTTTCTCATCAATTTTTGAGATAGAAAGGAGATTCCTCTTCAAACCAGGCACATACAAAACATATTTCATCTTCATAGGCTTTCTGGAATCCAACATGTAGGAGGATTCTCCTACCCCTTTAATGGGATATTGATAGTCATCATCGAGCTTTACCTTATGAGGTGAATCCTTCTGAACCAGATTTGAAACAGAATCCTTGTAACCGGTCACATCCAACAAGCCATGTGTCACATCCATCAAGCACCACTATCAACAAGCCATGTGTCACATCCATGAGTGATTGACCCAGTAAGAGTTGATATCAAAATGTATTCTTCACTTGAATCATATTCTTTTGTTCTTTTCTAAGAAGGTTCATCGTCTTCTGCGACATGAGCATGATGTCTTTTATACTTTCCTTTTCTGATCTAATCTTTTATGTGAGGACAGTCTCTTGCAATGTGTCTCATCTTCTGGCAGCTATAGCATTTGTAACTTGAATAATCTTTTTGATTCTTTTGTGTCTTTTGTGACCTTTGAAACTTCATGTGGGGATGAACCTATTTTCTACTCTTTCCTTTTCTTGTATGTGCTTCTAGTGCTTGATTTTCATCATCACCCAACTTTTCTTCTCTTGCTGCCAATGTAGCTTCTTCTTTAGTGCAATCTTCCCATAGCCTACTAAACTTTGTTAGCTTTCTTCTGGAACAGATTCCCTGAATAAATGATTTCCAAGACTTTGAGAGACCATTCAATATAGTCATTACTAGCTCAGCTTCTTCAACTGTGTCTCCAATGGCTTCAAGGTGTTCTTTGATTTGAGACACTCTCGTAAAGTAGGATTGAATGGTTTATGAATTCTGCATCTTCACATTCTTAAGTTGTGTCCTCAATGTCATCTTTCAGTTGATATTTTTTCCTTCATATAGTCAAGATAAAGCATCAAACATCTACTTTGGAGTCTTCAATGATGAGACATGAGGGATTAAGTGATCCTTGATAGAATCTACAATAATCCTCTTTGCTTTAACCAGGTTCTTTTTGTTCTTTTCCTTAGCTTCATCTCCCTCTGGCTCTTCAACTTCTTTTTCAATGAAACCTTCTAGATCATTTTCTTCTAGAATGAGCATCACTCTATATTTCCATTCTTGGAGTTATCATCACCCTCAAGCTTCTCCAAAGCATCAAACATCTACTTTGGATTCTTCAATGATGAGACATGAGGGATTAAGTGATCCTTGATAGAATCTACAATAATCCTCTTTACTTTAACCAGGTTATTTTTGTGCTTTGCCTTAGCTTTATCTCCCTTTGGCTCTTCAACTTATTTTTCAATGAAACCTTCTAGATCATTTTATTCTAGAATGAGCATCACTCTATATTTACATGCTTGGAAGTTATCAACACCCTCAAGATTCTCATCAAGCTTGGTGCTAGAAGTCATTTTGCCTCGGGATCTTGAAAAATATGACGAAAATTGAAATCTTGAAAAAATGAATTTTGACCTTACCAGTGAGTGTGTTATGCCAAGGCGGCCTCCTTTCTTCAAAAATATGTTCCAGCTTCAGCCATTAGATTCCCAAACGTCTTGACCTAGGGTTTCTTGAGGAAACCCTAATTTTTCAACTTTCGATTTTTATAGATCTGATCCAGGGAAAATATGTGCCCTCCTTGGGCGACCTCCTTGGTATATTTATCTTATCCAACATCCTTCAAAAATTGGGTGACGTCATCACCCAAGGTTTCATGCGAAAACCCTAATTTTACAAAAATTGTCAAACTCCAAAATTGATCCGTGGAAAAGGTGCGCTAGACTTGGCCACGAGCATTTTTGTGGTCTTATATTGCCCAGTGAGTTCCTCTAGACTATGAAAATGGATTCTTTCAAGGTGTCTCTAATACCATGTTGAGATTTTGCTTTAGCAGTTAAGAGTATTCAAAATTCCTTAATCTTTAATTCATTAGCATATTAACTGCATGAGAATCACTGAAAGAAAGACATTCATAGTATACACAAAGATTTATCCTGGGAAACTCTCTTGGGGAAGAAAACCCAGCAAAACTTCTTCAATATAGATTCATCAACCAAGTACAATGTCAATACAATGCTCTCTTCAAGAGAGATATGCCAGAATATAATATATACACAAGATAAACCATAAACCCTAGCTACAGTAAGGTAGTGCACCACTTCCCTCAGATAGATCCTTCAAGAGATAATCAAAAGTCTTCCCAAATACACCCTTGTTTTGTTGATGCGTCTTCTTCTAAGGCTAGCGAACTTTTCCTTGAGAGAACTTGTGTTATGTCACCTAAATGAGGCATCTAGCCTCCTTTATACAGAGAATGAACCATCCTTTTTTAACTTGGTCAAGGCCGACTTGTACAGTTGTCACTTTCTAATTTGTATTTTCCTTTTGTAATGGATCAATGGAGCCAACTTTACAAATATGATTTAGCATTATTATTTTAGGGTTTTGACTTGATCAAATACAATAAGAATATCTTCTGAACCTACTTAAAACTTCAACGAATCAATTCTCCCCCCTTAGGAAGCAATGGTCTCCATTGCATGAAATCCCCGGGGAAGCTTTTGTTGAATCTGAACCTTGGTGAGTTGCTTGCCTTGCTGAAGAAGTTGTCCTGCTTAGCTTGTTGAAGGTTGTTATGAACCTGTTGTTGGAAGGGTTGGATCTATTTAACCAATCTGGCTGCATTATCTGTCGGAGTGTGGGAGCACTCTGTCAGTGAAGATGCAGCATGAAGAACATGAAGGGATTTATCATAACTTTGTTTGACTGGAAGTGTGGAGGCACCCCTGTAGGTGTAGTAGGAATATCTTGGTGCTCTTCTACAATCTTGTCAATCTGCTTCTGTTGGATAGAAGGTTCTTGGGCCGAGGCTACAGTGATTGTAGTGTCCTTCTTTTCTGAGTAGGTTGTGAAGAGGCTAAACTTTGTGGTATGAGAGATTACTTTGCGGCATTGTTTTGGCGGTACAGTAGTCAGAACTACCTTTATCCTGTAGGGTTGACCCCCATAGTAACAATGACGCTACATGGTCGAGACTCATAAACAGCATGACGCCTCCACATATATGGTTGGCCTAACAGAACATCGCAGAATTACAGTGGGGAAACATCGTGCAGTACCTGATCCTTGAAGGCCTTGATGTTGTATGACAGGCGGCACTGCTGGCTTACACAAAGATCTCATCCCTAGCGGAGCCATCCGATGTATGGCTACAGGTGTGGCGTTGTCAGCAAATCCAACTGCTTGACAACCTCTGTTGAGATGAGGTTCTTCTGGTTTCCTCTATCAACAATAAAATGCAACGGGGTCCCTTTCACCCACATCTGTGAATGGAAAAGGCACTCCCCCTCCTCAGGATCCTCTGGTTCTTCTGGTTGGATTGTTGCGGTCACGACAATAGCAGTGGGTTTTGCATCAATTATCTGTCTCATTTTGTTATTGTATGAATCGAACACTGATTCAGGGCTCGGCTCTATTTCTTTGAGCTCGGCCACCAATGACTGTTTTGAACGACATTCATCGGTGTTGTGCCAAGGGATTTTGTGGAAGTCGCACCACTTCCCATTGTCCTTCGTCTTCTCATTACCCTTCTTTCCATGTGGCTTGGACTGGTTTTCTTGAAGTTGATTGTTCTATGAGTTAGGGTTTCCTTTACCATACTTTGGTTGTTGCGGATTTGGAGACCTGAATTCTCGCATGTTCTGTTGCTTAAATTTATGCTCGATTTTGATAGCATATCTATAAGCGACTCTCAGTGATGAGATGTCCAGAAAATCCATTCCGGTTTGGATGTACATGTGTAGAGTCATGTGGTATTTCAGAACCAAATGTCGCTCAGATTCTTTGATACCCAACTTGGTGCGCAAGGTATGGAAGGTATTTGTGAAGTCTTGCAGTGTTTGGTCCCGCTTTTGATGCAGTGTGGTCCATCTCATGTACTAGTCATCATAGTTTCCCACGGGGTAATATTACTCCTTGACCGCATCCATAAAAAAATTTCAAGTGGGCTCGACCCCAAATATTCCAAACTCCTCTATGGAATTTTTCTCCCAGTGAGTTTCCCACCAATGTTTGACATGGGGGAGAGCCTTAAGGAGCGCAAAGGTGATCTTTTCTCCATCGAAAAAATTGTGAACAGAGAAATAACCTTCTAGCAAATTTATCCATTTTTCCAAAGCATTTGCATCGATCTGACCTTCAAATACGAGAATATCAAAATTAACTTGTATCTTGAATGGAGTAGCGTCTCCAAAGCGACTTCTTGACGAAGACATGCCTGTTATTGTCGGCAGTCGTTGAAGGATTTGGGAAAAATTCTCCAACATCTTGTTCCTCTGTTGCACGAGGGCTTCCGTGAGCAATAGCTTGATGGGATCTTCTGCTCCTGTGTCTCTCTTTTCTTCCGCCATAGGAGGCTACTTGGGCTAGCGAGAGTGGTTGTCCTCAAGAGAAACTAGCTCGAGACCCAACTCTCCATACCTTGACCTCGTCAGGGACAAGCACTAAGAAACAACAAGGAGCAGCTTGCTCTAATACCACTGATCTGGATTATTTTGAGAACGAAATGAAGGTTGAGATATAACAATGAAATATGTAGATATATGGCAATAAATAAAGAGATACAGTAATGCACAATTTTTTTTAAGGAGATAATGTACAGAAACTGTAAAATTACAGAGTGAATGACTCGCTAGAATGGTGGTAACTTATTTCTGAGAAGAGATGTGATGGTTACGCTCTTCACAATAAGATGATGATGATTACAATAAGACTCTAGAGGCATTTTTAACATAAAGAAAATCCAAAACCCTAACCCCGGAAGATGAAACGCCAAAAGGTTTGCGGGCCCCGATGGGGGTAGTTGGTGCGTCAACTTCCCAAGCGCGTAACTTTTGCATACGATCTATGTTTGGGACGCACAATAGCTCGTTGGAAAGGTCTATATGAGGACTACACATTTTTTCGTTACACTTTGATTAAAGCTTGTAGTGTGACTGTGGTGAGGCCAAAAAAACATTGTTTAAGGCATCAAAACGGCCCCAAAAGTTTAGGACCCAAAAAGATATAGACAAACTGTCAAGGTGGAATCCCTTGTTTTGAGTGAGTGGAAGAGGTGGGTGGCCACCAATTTCCGCCTCGATCAAGACTACATTATACTCAAGATACAATTGTCGCAAATCAACAAAAAACAAAGGAGAGATGGAACGTCATTATTGTAAGAAAAGGGCTCACGTGGCATGGAACTATAGATTTCGAGTTAATGACATTCTCAAGGGAGAGCTCAAAGACAAACCACATGTAGTGAACGTAGCCTTTATTGAAGATCCACCAGATGTTGGCAGTGGTGATGATCTTACTGAAGAAGGGGCATTCTATGCATTTCAAAAACTATGTATGATGCAGGAGCATCTCGGTCATCTTGGGGATGACACGACGAAGGCAGTTACGGGGACATGACAGATTTGTTAACATAGTTACCAACTTAACGAGAACTCTACAAAGTTCTCGTTTTGGGGGGAGTCCAATTTTTTACCATGTTTTTAAAAATAGTGCTACCGGTAGCACCCCCTCTCCCTTTTTAGGTGGTTTTTCAATATTTTAAATTTTTCGATCCACAATGTTTCCACATTTTTTTAAATGCTTATTTTTCATCTATTTTCATTTTTTTCTAATTTTTTTTTATTCAATGGTGTTTTTAGTCATTTTTTCATGCTTCTTTCAATCTTAAAAATATTTTTTACCATTTATTTTTTTGAAGTTATGATTTTTCATATAATTGTCTCCTTAATTAACTTATTGTTCCATACTTTTAAAATATAGTAGAAAACACGATTTTTAACACATTGTTTACCTTTACTTCAATACATAGAAAAAAAAATTGTAGTTAAATAACACTATTTTTTAATATTTAACAAAAAAATATAATTCATTTTTTTCGATAAATTAAAAACTAAAAAAAATAAAAGAATTGAAATTAAAAAACAAATTTAGATAATAAAAAAAATAAAAATAAAAAAATTTTAAAAATAGGTAAAAAAAACCAATTTATGACTCAAAAACTTTAGAAAAAATTAAAAAACAAAAGAACAATTAAAAATATATATTAAAAAAAAAAACAAATTAACACACTCAAACTACAAAATTTAATACAAAAATTAAAGAAAAAAAAAACATAAAATTACAAAAAAAATATTTTTTTTTTATTAAAAAACTTAAAAATATATAAAATTTTATGAAAAAACAAATAAATTAAAAAAAAATATGCACGTGCATCTAAGCTAAGTGCAGCTAAGTACAGTCTGAAAATTTCAAGTCTGAAAATTGTTTTTTATTTTTATTTTTTAATTTTGGTTTTCTATTTTTTTAAATATGCTTAGAAGTTTATTTTAAAATTGATTTTAAAATTTTCTTTTTACTCTTTATTGATTTTATTAAAAAAAATTGTAAAAAAAAAAAAATTTTAAATATTGTTTTTTTAATATATATATTTTGAATTTTTGTCTTTTATTTTAATTTTAAAGTTTTAGTTTAATATTTTTTGAAAAAATTTTATACATTTTTTTAGTTGAATTTTTTATTTTTTATTTTTTTCCATCTTTTTTGGGCTTTTTTTTTTATAGCTTTTTTTTTTTTTGTTTTAATTTACTTTTTTAAAAGGTTTTTTAATTATTCATTTGTAAAAAGTATATAATTTGTTTTTTAAATTATTGTTTTTAGGAAAATTTAATTTTTGTTTCTTTCTAGTTATTTTTCTTTTTTTTCACCTTGTTTTTAATCTTTTTCTTTTGTTTTTTGTCATTTAAAATTATTTGCCAAAATTTTTGTTCTTTGTATTTATTTGTTTTTAATGTAAACTAAAAAAAATGTGTAAAGGTTTTTTAATTATTCATTTGTAAAAAAAGTATATAATTTGTTTTAAATTATTGTTTTTAGGAAAATTTTAATTTTTTTTGTTTCTTTCTAGTTATTTTTCTTTTTCACCTTGTTTTTTAATCTTTCTTTGTTTTTTGTCATTTAAAAAAAAATTATTTGCCAAAATTTTGTTCTTTGTATTTATTTGTTTTTTAATGTAAACTAAAAAAAATGTGACCATTTGGGGTCCAATTTTGGGTTGTTTATTTTCGTAAGATTTTTTTGTCAATGTCACAATTTCAATTAGGTCGTAAATAACTATGATTTTCATGTTTAGGAAAAAACTTTTTGTTTTACATAGCATCACTTTTGATTTAGGTGTTGATTTTAAAGTTTTTCTGAGCTAATGTCTGAGTTTCGGAGGCCATATTTGAAAAATGTTGTAATTTTGACCCCGTTTAAAAAAATGGTGCTACCGGTGGCCTCACTTTTTGATTTGGGGGTTGATTTTCATGTTTTTTTATGCAAAAATATGGGTTTTAAGGGCTAGAGTTCTCATTTTGAAGTCACAGTTCTCGTTAAGTCGGTAACTATATTTGTTACAACAGTGATTGGTTGCTGTAGGTTGTGAATGGTTGCACCGTAGGGAGTGACAACATCACTACAGATCGGAATAATGTTACAGAGTTGCAGCAATGAGACAGCTAGGAACGTTGCTATAGAATGGACAAGTGTGTGGACGGTTATGTTGTAGAGGGAAAGCTACTACAGAAGCAGTTTTAGAGATGTTGAAGGAGTGTATTGTTGGGCTGAAATCGGAAGGACGCATAGAGGGAGACGAAGAATCGTTGCGGAAATGACAAGCTAGAAGTTGGAAGGTGAAAGGGTTGAAGACCACTGGGGAGATTGAAGCAAACAGTTTCTGGATGAATAAAACACGGCAGAAAAGAGATTGCAAAGAGCTTGCAGAACCAACAAGAGGAGAGATTGTGCAAGATAGGAGAGAGAGAAGTGGTTGAGGTTGCCATGGCCTCCAGCGTAGCAACCCAACGAAAATTGTAAACTCATATACGATCTTAGCACCGATGTATTGTAATTGCATGAACAAATAAAAGAGTTATTGTTTTACAGACTTAATCTCTATGGGCATGTGTGTGAATGAAATCGTGTATGATGTATTTGTTGTGTTCTTGACATGATTATGTGCAAGTTAGTGTGATTGCTTGAATGAGTAAATCTCGTAGAAGATAGCTCTGTATGATATGTCAGTGCAGGTGGTACGAGTCTGTGGAAGGCCATGTTGGAATTTGTGCTCTTCCACAGGAAGAACGAGCGCTCTGGTTCTACGAGCGTTGAGGGTCTGCATGAGTACAGAAGATATGAACATAAGTTGTTGTCTCGATTGTGGGTTACGTGTTGCGGCGAGGGATTTACCACATCAGAGGCGTGTTGTAACAGGAGACGGATTACTGCCAAATATGTGTTGCAGCAGTAGGTGAAGGCTTGTTGCAACAGTATATGTATTGTAGCATAGGGTGAGTTGCAGCATAGAGCGAATTGCAACATGGGTGCATTGCAACCGAGGACATGTAGTCAGATATGTGTTGCAGCAGGGGATTGTAATAGTAGAGGTATTGCAACATGAGGCTGCAACAAGATGGGTGTTGTAGCGTGGGGATGGTTGAGTTGCGGCAGAAGGTGATACAACATAAGACGTGTTGCAGCAAAGACGTGTTGTCGCAACAAGGTGTGTGTTGCAACAGGATGTAAGTTGCAGCGTGAGGATATTTGAGTTGCAACAGAAGGTGAGTTGTAGCGAGTTGCAACAGGAGGCGAGTTGCAAACGTGGATATGTGGGAGTAGAGGTACAACCCTAGGGGTTGTGGTATGATCAGGTGAAAAGAAGGAAAATGTAGCAATGAGGAAGCAGCATTATAGCAGTTGTGATTCATATTACGCACACATGAAGAAAATGTTATGTTGTGAACGTACTTTGATGGCAGGAAGCGGATGCCCGTTGCATCACTGTACTTTGAAAACATGAAGGATCTAGTGTACTTATAACTCAGCATGGATGGTTGCCTAGATAGTTCGGGAGCTTGTGAATCTTGGGAATTATCCCTCGTTAGGGTTTTGAGACATACATGTGGATGGATGTCTGTAATGAGGTTATGAGACATGCATGTGGATTGTTGTCCAACAATTTAATCCAAGAGATTCGTAATTTGGGATTTCAAGAAGGTAGAATCCAAGAACTCGGGAATTCAACTTGGGAGCTACAGCTTTACAAGGGTTACGAGGCAACTTGATGGAGCTCTACTTGGACCAATAATTGTTTTCAAAGAAGAAACTTTTGAAAAATGTTTGGTTTTAATGTTTTAGATTTTAGTCAATCTGTTTTATCTTCAGTTAGTATTTTGCTTTCAATACTATATGCCTTAAGAGGGGGTGTTAAGATAGAAGACTTACATTTGTAATAAAGTCACTATATTAATTTAATTTATAGTTTATGCTTTTGTTCACTTTTTGTGTAGAACAATTTATCCCACATTCATAAGTGGAAATGACTTGCTCAATGAACAATTATATATAAGGAGGTGAAGTCCATTGTAATAGATGCCTTATTCATTGATAATATCAATGTTATTGTGAGTATCTTCCTTTGAACTTACTTATATTGTATTATTGTGAGTATCTTCCTTTGAACTTGCTTATATGACTCAACTCTATGTACGCTTTCCTATTTTGTAATAAAATCTTCATCGTAATTTCTTAGAAATTTCCAACATAAGGATTCATAACATTTTGTATGATTATGAGACTTCGTCGAAGAGTTTTGCACTTGGATTCATCAACTCAATCATCTAGTCCCCACTTCACTCTCCAAGCAACGTAATTAACTGACCATAAAGCATTACTCACTGCATGTATTACCTAGACAAATAAGAGCTTTTAATCCGACAGCATCCACCAAGACAGTAATTCATTCATGCTCTGCAATTCAGAAGGTTAGTACAAATATAAATAGTTTATAATGGTAAGTTATGTCACTGAATGGATAGTTCATGTCCTCGGTAACCTGTCATGATACCGATTTGGTACTAGATACCAGGTATCTCAAATTTTCCGGATATCTGTTTTTGCAGCTGCAGACAACTTTTGGTAGATCATATCTCAAATTTTCCGGATATCTGTTTTTGCAGCTGCAGACAACTTTTGGTAGATCATAATGTCACCTCTTTAATTTGAGTTTTAGAATGGATAAATCCAGCAGTTACAAATGTTATCACCAACATGTATAACCTTCGTCCTACTTAAAATGTCTCTAACAAAAAATTGAGTTAATGCAAGTTTCTAATTGCTATTAACCCTGACATGATATAAATACCTGTATCAAACAAATCAGTCAGATTCTGGATACAACTAAAAAATATTCTATTAATTGTGCTGAATTATAAACCAAAAACTGGAGGAGCTGTAAGAAGAGCAGTCCAGACGACATTTCCAATAAAATCAAGACAACAAATGACATGAGTATTTTGCATGGTTTGTTATTAATCTTCCATATAGGCTGATTGTTCTAGCGTTGAGGACGATGATAATATTTGGTCTTATAGTTCCCACATAACAATATATAATGACCTACAACAGCAGCAATGAATTTATATCTTCGACTAAAGAATTATATCTTTACAAACAAACAAAAAGGGGGAGAGATGAAACAGCATAATATCAGTGGCCATTAAATATGAGCATTTACAACCAAAAATAAAAGGAAATATGGATAAGTTCTAAATGAACAAACCCTCCTTTGGTCAATCACATAAAATGAAACAGAAGTTTTGTATTTGAGACAATGACACATATAATCAAGACATCAAAAGTATGGTCCAAATAGAACACGGACTAGTGTTACTATTCAGTATATAATAGTTTGAAAGCACA
>SNQJ01S0047157.1:31942-48338 GCA_010110895.2 Picea sitchensis | reverse complement strand
TCGAGATGGAATAGTGCATTGCTATTCAGGTGACCAGATTCGCAGAGTTTCATGATTTCGGAAACAGAAGAGAAACAACTTTAGATCTCAAGCATCAAAAATTGGAAACTGAGCGAGGTGAAATAACAAGGGCGGCTCCAACAATTACTATAAATACAAGATACATTTTCACATTTGTAGTGAAACCAAGAAAAATATCAAGTCTGAGGTGTGTAAAGGTCATAACGTTTCTTTATGGTATCTAAAGGTGTGCAAAATAAGTCTAATGGATTTTCTTAGGGTCTTTCTTGTTTTGGAGGTGTGTTATGAAGGACTAAAGGTATGTGATGATGTTATGTGCATTATTTTTAGGTTGTGATGTTGTCATCAACGAATGTTTCCGTTAGTGGATGTTATTGTCAATGGATGTTTCCATCAATGATTACATTCTGGGAATGATGCTATGAAGCTTGATATGGTTTAAAGGTTTTTTTTTGGAATGAAGCATGCAGGTGAACTCATAAGTACTCTGTGTATGAATATATTAGATTGGTGTCTCCAGTGCTCAATTGAGGAGAATGGTGTCTCCAGTAGGTTGGTGCCTACATCTTGCTAATTTGGTGCTCAGTTAAGGAGATTGGTGTCTATAATATTTTTAACATTAGTTTGGCTCCTACAAACATTTATAAAGATAAGTTTATGGTTTTCTCCCAATTGGGTTTCCATGTTAAACTTTGTGCATTATGATTTGAGTTTATATGTTATTATTTTTTCTTGGCTAACGAATGATTGATGAATGGTTAAATAAAGTAAAAAGGTATCTTATACTAATTCATACCCTCCCCCCTCTTAATATAAGAATAAGTTCAACAAGCCCTTCTTTACATGCATATTTGCACACAACAGAATCCTCATTTGGATATGCAATATTTAATATAGGTGCACTGGTTAATAAATATTTCAAGTTCCAAAAACTATCTTCACAATTGGTAGTCCATTAAAATTTTATTCCTTTCATTTTTAATGAAGTAATTTGGTGTGCAATATTGGAGAAAAGAAACATGCAACAAATCTCCTAGATTAACTAGCTAGACCCATAAATGATTTAACTTTTGAAATATTCTTTGGTGTTGGCCAACCTCTGATTGCTTCAATCTTTTTCTGAATCCACTACTATGCAATCCTTTGAGACAATGTGGCCCACATAATGGATTTTCTTTTGATAAAAGTGCACTTACTCAAATTGGAATACAATTGGTGTTCTATTAACACTTGTAGCACCATTCTTAACTGTTACTCGTGCTCCTTTGTCTTGGAGTAGATAATAATATCAATCAATAATACAATAAAATTTGTTTCCAAGTAATATATTAACACTCCATTCATTAGACACATAAAATTAGCTAGTGCATTTATCAACCCAAATGGAACCACTACAAACTCATAAAGGCTATATTGCTAATATCTTCTTCTCAGGTTCTCACTTGGTGATACCCTGATCTCAAGTTGATCTTGGAAAATACCTTTTCTCTCTTCAAATGATAAAAAAGATCATCAAGCCTTGGAAAATGATACTTGTTCTTTACTATAACCTAATTTAGCCATCTGAAGTCAATACATAACCTCAAAGTTCCATCATTTTTATTCACAAAAAATCACCGAGGCACCCCAAGGTGAAACACTTGGGTGTATGTACCCCTTATTCAACAATTCTTCTAGCTGCATATACAACTCTTTTATCTATGGCGTTCTCATTTTTTAGGGATTCTTGAACATTGAGGAATATTCAAGCATTAAATCAATAGAGAAATCAATGTTTATCTTTGGTGGAAACCCTGGAAATCCCCCAAACACATCTTCATAGTATTTCATAATTGTATAGTCTTGATATTTGGATCCTTATCATTTGTTGTCTCTTCCATATGGGCTTCATATATATGACGTCCGTTTATAAAACTTCTTTTCAATTGCAATGTTGAAATATCTCAAGTATATATAGTCGTTGGAATACCTTGAACTATCCTTGAATTTCCTTCCTCATCAAGACATGTGAAATCCTTGTTGTATAAATATAAGATAACATGATTCTTGTCCAACCAATCCATACCGATCAAAAAATAATATGACCTAAGAAATATGATGTTCAAATCAAGCTTAGTGTTTACTCCATTCATGTTCATTAGGAAATCATTGAGTAAATCATTGATTCTTCTCTTGGTTCCAACGGATAGCTGAACCAACCAAGAATTCTCATATTTACATCTTTTCAATTTAAATCAGTCAACCATAGTATGATCTATATAGATATGACTATCTCCATAATCAATCAAAATAGCTATGGGATGATTATCAATCTTACCTTCCACCTCAATCATGTGGGATTGATAGCCTACTTGTCTATTGTCCAAGACTACACAAATCCTTGGCACACACCTACCCATGTCTTCCATTGTATCAACTTCATGAAGGTTGTGCACAATCCTCATCTGATCTCCTTTATGAGGAAAATATTTATACATGTGGTCGCCCTCACATCCCAACACTTTATGGGATACTGTCTCAAGATTTCCCCCAAGGAATATACCATATTGGGACCATTTGTTCTTGTTTCCCTTGCTTGTATGACTATGAACTATTCCTGAAGAAAGGTGGATTGAATCCTTTCTTCCTCTAATCCATATTTCCTTTATTTTTTCCATCCCAAGATTTTTGAAAATCTGGCCCTACCTTACTCTGCTCATACAACTACTTATCTTTTCTCATGGTTTCGTCTGAATTCTTGGGCTCATAGAACTAAATTTTATCCTTGTATAATGAAGGAAACCCACTCAAGAAACTATGGATTTTAACCTTCTTATCCTCGATGAAATCTAGATACCTTAGAAGCTCCAATAATTTCCTCTCATACTCTTCCATGGTCATGTTTCCTAATTTAAGCTCAAAGAATTATTGCATTTACTTGTCATAATAGTGCTCTAAAAAGTATTGTTGCTGGAAATATTTCTTGAAATGTTTCTAATAATTTCTCTTCTCATCAATATTCTTGAATTTATTCAACTAGTCCCACCACATGGAAGCTTTCCCTTGAACATGATATATGGAAATCTTTTCTTCCATATTTGATGAATAATTGTGCAGCTGAAAATATTTTGTCATGCCCAACAACCAGGCTTCAAATTCTTCTCCCTTCCTATGCTCTCCATCAAATATTGGTGGCTTCAGCCTCTTCATCTATCCTTGCAAACTATGTAACATTGGCCTTCTCCTTTGATGTCTGATAGGGGATCTAATTGGGATACTCTCTAATTCGAAAAATGCAAGTGATATTTTGGTTGAATGTCCAGGTGAATGATAATTTCTACAAACACTTGTTGAGTTCCTTGGCCCTTTGTAGTCATCCATTCTATCATGATATATATGCTCTTCTGCATGCCCTGCATTAGTTGCATGTATTATGCTAGACTTTGTACTGATTTTTCTTTGTAGGTTGTTCAAACTCTATTCAAGTTAAGAATTAATTTGGTTTTTCTCCTCTTGAGATTTTATCAACCTTTCATCACATTCTCTATAGTTTTGCAGTCCCCTATGCAATATCTTCATCAAATCTACATGCTCCACTCCTCTTCTATGTCCATTTGACTCTATTTCCACATTTCCCAAACCTATATTCAATCCTATGATTTAATCTCCATGGTTGTAAGAACCTTATGCATTATCCATCTCTTTATTACTCATTTCTAAACTTGATCTGTTATGCCTATAACTCTAATTCTACAAAATGTGCATGCAACAATTACTATTAGAATTATGCATATTGTAAGATATTTCATTAATTAGACTATAGGTCATTTTTCATATGAATTTATGAAGAACATAAATGCACTAGAAATTTTTTTGATTCCTTAGGCACATTCTCCTTTGAATCAACTTTCCAATGACTGTGCTCATGCCTCATTCTAAGTTCTGAGCGAAAAGTTACAATTTTCTTACTTTTGGTCATTTCTACTCAATTGTGTCGTATTCTCATTAGTGAAATTTATCTAAGAGACAATTTTCCGCCACCTTTAGCAGAAAAACTCTGAGCAACCAAAACAAATTTTATATTGAGTGGAGATAGTAATTGTGATTGTGAATACACATCAACTTTCATATTTGTAATCTAATGGTCCATTCAAATTTTGTATAAATCTAGAATTGATGACTTTGAACTTTTTACATTTTCTCTATACTTAGAATTGACGACTTTGAAATTTTTACATTTTCTCTATACTTAGAATTTTTAGCCAAAAATGGCTATCTCCCAAACACAACAAAATTGGCAAAAACTTCCTGAAGAAAAAATTGTCTGGATTGTTAAGGAGATAAAATGTTGACTAAATAATTTTTCCATATTTTTTATCTGGGGCACTTTTCCTCTTTCGAAGATTTCAAAAATACCCCAAAAGTGTCCAAGAATAGTGGTTTTCGTCTTGTTTCTTCATCTCCACACCAAACCCTTCGGAATTTGGCCAAAATCCCAACTCAGTATCTCCATGCCTACTTTCTAGACTTCCTATAAAATTTCATCTTTATCTAGTTCCTGATCATTGAACACTGCCTAGATATTTAAGAACCATTAATTGGAATTTTCCACAAAGTTGAAGCATAATTGTCCCATGGACCTCACTGTTATTTTTGTATCCTTCATCACTGTGGACATACCCTTTAATTTTTTTCTAATTTTGAGTTTTCTTTTCATGTTATGGCCAAAACAAGTTTTTGGCTCTAAACTTATTTTTATGTTTTTTATCCTTGTCCATATTTCTCCTTTCCTTTCCTCCTCTCTTCTTTTTCCTCTTTCCATTCCTCAACAATCACTAAAAACCTTTCATCGATGGTCAACAAATTTATTGTATCAATGATTGGAAAAACCTTCTATCAGTGATTGGAAAAATCCTTGTATCAACGATCGAAGAAATCATTTGTATCAACGATCGGAAAAAACCTTCTATCAACAATCGATGAAAAAGTCTCTATCGACAGTCAGAGAAAAGGTCTCTATCGGTGGTTGGAAAAAAAGGTTTCTATTGATGATAGAGGAAAATTTTTCTATCAACATTCAGGAAAATGTTTTCTATCAATGAACAACAAAAAGGTTTCCATTGACGATCGGGGAAAATTTCGTTATCGACAGTCGATGAAAAAGTTTTGATCAATGGTTAGCAAAAACCTTTGTATCAATGATCAGTGAAATCCTTTGTATTGGTGATCAATGAAAACCTTTGTATTGATGATTGATGAAAACATTTGTATCAAAAATCGATGAAAACATTTTATCGATGATCGACCAAATTCTTCTATCTGTGATTGGTTAAATTTCCTTCTATCGACAATCGACGAAATTCCTTTTTCAACAATTTTAACTTTTCTTCACATTACCAAGCTCATTTAAATTATAATTTTCTCATCAAATACACATCAGATCTGGACCATTGATCTCAAGATCAATGTGATCTTTGACCATCGATTCGCTAAACTTTGTTGAACTTCAAACTCTTCTTCAAAAATATTGAAAATTGTTTTTACTTCACCGAACTTCTTCAAACCTATAGATGGATCTCAGTAGTTGATTGCCAAGAAAAATATGAGCAAGTCTGTCAATTCGCCAAACTTCACAATCACCATGAAAACATGAAATTCAACCTCCCAAACCAATTTTTAACTCTACAACTTGCAAATTAATGCCATTAATCATATCTTCAACCATTATGAGTGAAAATTCAACCTGAATTTTGCTTAAAATTTTGGGGATTTCATTACAATTTTACAATTTTCCCTGAATTCAACACAGATCAAACACCACAACAATGAATTTATCAAATTCACGCTAGTATTTGGCCCATACGAGTCTAGTGTTGAACCAAAATCTCTAATAGAAGTGTGTAATGTACCCAACTCTCTGGCTGGGCCAAATTACTATTAAATCAATTAACATATTGATTCAAATGTGGAAAATATGTACAACATGACATGCAAGTGTGCTATTATCATTAATTCATAAAAATGTGAATTCAAATGGTTTAAACATGCACAACAACAATTAAACACACGCATTAACATTCATAGATACAATATATAGAGTAAATGCAACATTCAATCATAACATTACACTGTAAATGACATAGTGATTGAAACACTTATATTTTAAAATGTTTTACACAACCGGCTGCAAACAAAGGATGCTCCTCCCAACTGTAGGATCTATTGCACCAATTCTCTTTGCAACAAACCATCCCCGAATTGGGATATGATTCCACAAGGAAGGAAAATCTCCTATGGGTATCTACAACCCATTGTAACAACCGAAATACCCACTAAAACACATTGATGCAACTCCTACAAAAATTCCAACTGCCCATCTCTTTTCCTCATCAGTTTGCACAACCCAATGTGTGATATTTCCTTCTTTGCACCGTAGTCCCTTAGAAAATATCCATCCTCTTTAGGGATCCGACATAGACTAGCCATGAATCTCTCCACTGGGAGCTCCAAGAAATCCGACTCCATAAGGAGTGCTCATACAACATTCATAAATTCTCTTGGGTAATTTGTCACCAACAATAGCTCACAACCTTAACAACCTCATTCTCAACATATTTTACGAGCTTCAACAAGCTTCCTTCTATACACAATATGGTTGACCACTCTTTCTCAACTCTCAACTCTATTTTTCCTCACTTCCTACTCAAATGTAAAAAACACTCTTCTTCTTACTTGAATTTCCTCTTCTGTGATGCTTGTTTGACTCTTATTCTCCCCCCAAGGATGATTACACTCAACCCATGTAGTCATAACTGAGTGGGATGATTCCTCACCCAACCTATTACATGAATTCAATGATTTAGTGTTTAATAAGTCAAGGGGATAAATGGATAAACATTAAACTGATTAATAAATATGGGTTAAGACTCATAGTATATGGAAACCCTCAAAACCCCCATTAATCCCCCTCTCTTGTGGAATCATCTCCCCCCATTACATTGGTCCTTTCCCATCTACAATCGATGGTGTATTTCATTTTATTATTTTCAATATACAATGTTTACATATTACATCGCTTTGCCTATGGCCACTCATAATACTTAAAAATACACAATTCTACATTGGGGATAAAAACTATGGTGTTATAATAAAAATCACCTATGTCTAGCTCTAATTCTCACACACAACCCAATTTTCCTATAAATCACAAGATGTAAAATATCACAACAGTTCCAATACACCAAATCTCTTTTCCATTCAACTTGCACATCCCAAGGATTGAGATCCCCTTCTCAACCACATATTCCCTCAAGCTATCCCATTTCCCCCCAGGGCTCCAACACAGGTTGACTAAGAAATATCTGTATTAGGGACTCTAGGAATTCTTAGTTGTGATTAAGTTACTCAATGTCCACCATGTCCCTAGCACATGGTCACAATATCCTCATGGTTTCACAACAACAAATTCTATATTTTGTTACATCCATAATTATTCATACTTTCATGACATTTGTTTCCCATAATTTCTAGTACAATCATAGGATGGCATCTTGGACTCAATGATCAATTTCCCCAGGGAGAATGACAACAATCCTCCTTTGCATAACCAAAACACATGGATTATATTTTCATGGTCACAACTCACCATGTGTCTTCCTAAGAAGCCCACATATCTCACTTTCAAACTAATCCTAAGATTAATATGACTTAGGATAATATAAGGTAAATGAGTTAGGCTTAAAACAAAATAACATTATTTCTCTTTGGCCCCCTTTGAGCTCCCTAAGCCCCCTTTATTTCCTTTCTTGTTGATCTAGAATGGATCGTCATATAATTTTTCATCTCTCTTAGTACTTTCTTGGTGGAAAAATTGGAGAAATTGGCTTGCAAGGCCCATTTTAATGGCAGGTCCCAATTTGGAGACTTAGGGTCCATAACCTTTTAGAGCCATTTTGAGGCATAAAATGACATTTTTGGGGTAAAACATTAGTGAGAATAGCTCCCATCCCCTTGATGTTATTCTACACATTAAGAATTTTCCAATGCTACAATAATTTCCTCAATCAGAGATCGTATGTATAAGTTATGCCTTTTGAAATTTGATCTATCGAGTGGATGCCACATCAGCCCCATTACTCACAAATGTGGGGATAGCCACGTGTGGAATTTCAAGAAGAGTCTAGAAGGTCCAAAACCTTATCACTAATTGAGGGTTAAGGATGAAAAACCCTAACCCTAGATGGCTATCGGGATATGTTAAATACCGATTCACTAGGAAGAGAAGTGGTTCCATTATTTAGCATTGTAATTGTTTCATTGTTGAGCAAAGCTTCTAGTAGTGGTATTTTGATATATTAAAAGAGGAGGTAGGAGTTTTAGTGGTAGTCATTCAAGCCAAATATTCATAGGAAACTCCATAGTGAGTGCCCCATTCTTTGTATTTGCATTATCATAACTTAAGAAAAGAGAGTAGAGCATAGGCCTCACCTTCTAGTTGGGTTTTCTCCTATATTGAGTTTCCCATGATATATATTGTGTTCAATTGTGTGGATAATGTGTATATTTTCTTGTTCTTTCATTTTTGCATTTAGTTATTTTCATAAATCTAAGCAATAATATAATAATAGTTAATATGAGATATAATGAAATACATTGCATAATATATTATTTCATAATATTATAAGATCTGTTGCGGTGAATTTTTCTAGTGGAATATCCATGACAATTTATAGATCATATTGGTAGTAGAGAAATTTTCTTTGGGGTATTTTTTGAAAATTGCAATATTTAGGATTTGTCTTAAGAAGGAAGTTGCAGAACTCAAGCCATGGAGGATGAGTCTATTCATAAAACCCCTCATGATGCAACAGAAGAGAGACTTTTGAGGTTAGAATAACAAGTTGATGGTATCTCTCACAATATGGATCTCCTCATGGTGGTTCTAAAAAATAAGTTTGGACCTTTCAGGGAGGTTATTAGCTCTAACTCATAAGATGGATAAGATGAAAAATCAACAGATATTTAGGACCTAGAAAAGGAGTTGAAAAAAGGGTATGAGAAAGAGAAACCAAGTTCTAGTGCCATCACTCCTCCATAACCTCTATTCAAAATGAAAGAGAAAGTGGAAATCAAGCCCTACCAAGGTGAGATCAATGTTGATAAGTTGAATCATTGGTTGCAACATTTAGAAGATTATTTTTGTGTCCATAATATAGATGAAGAGAAAAATATTTCATTTTCCCAACTGAAACTAGAGGGTCATGTAATAACCTGGTGGGAAATCCACACAGAGACACTTAGGTTGGAGGTTGATCCACCAATAATTAAGTGGGAATATTTTAAAATTATTATCAAGTCCCAATTATTCCCTATAGGGTATGTAGAGGACCAATGAATATGTTGGAATCACTTTAGGCAAAGGCAAGGGAAGAGTATGCAATGACTCACCACTGAATTTAGAAAGATGGTGTTCATGTTAGGTATCTCTCCCAAGAACACAAATGTACTCCTAGAGAATTTGGGGGGTCTACATAGACATTTGTGAAATCAAGTGATTCTCTTCAAACCTAGGACCATTGATGATGCATGTGTGCAAGAACAATATATGGAGAACATCGACCATAAGAAAGGACATACGAATGGTTCTAAATATAAACATCACCAAGAATATTCCAAGGAGGGAAAGAAGAAGTGGAAAGAAAGGACAAGAAGATGACAACTAATGCACATCAATGCAAGGATCCAAACAAACAATGCAACCATCACAATATTGATGATCACATTGAAGAAAATTTTTGGAAGCTACGTCCAGAATTGAATCCAAAAACTGTAATAAGGATGCCAAGAAGAAGAACCTGCTAGGAAAGGATTTGGGAAACTATGTAGAGATCATATTGGATTTCAATGAGAAGATTGTCTACATTTCAGTACATAAGGAGGTGAATCTAAGTAGCTTCCATCATAAGGAAGAGAAGGATATGACAAAACTCTTCCATATTAATATCCAAGTCAAAAGGACCAAGGAAGATGCTCTATTCAATTTCAGTTCACAGGCCAATCTCATAGAAAATGACTTGGTCGACAAGTTTGAGTTGGAGGTTCATGATCATCTAAGACCATATCCATTGGTATGGGTGAATAAGGATGCAAAGATAAAAGTCACTAAATAATGTAAGATCTAGTTTTCTATAAGTGAAAATTTTATTGAGAAAGTGGAATTAGATGTAGTACCCCTTGATGTGTGTGGTGTAGTGTTTGAAAGACACTACATGTATATGAGGGATGCTATATTCATGTAGAGATAAAACAAGTACCTCCTAATCAAGGATGGGAAGTATTTCATCATAAATGCATGAAAAGGAAAGTCAAATATCTCTCTGGTAAGTGCTAACCAAGCCAAAAAGTTGATTAGTTATAGTAATATGTGCTGATTTTCTTAAGAGAGAAACATCCATAGGAAGAATTAGTAAGAGTAGGGGCATCCCTAGAGGGATGTAAAAAATAGAAAAAACAACAATTGGAGTATTTGTTGCAGGAATACAAAGGAGTGTTCTAGGATCCTAAAGGGTTTCCACCTAAGATGGAAGTGGAGAATGATATATAGTTATTTCCCAACTCCCCATTACCAAATATTGGGTTTTATAGATAGTCTATTTTGGAAGCATATGAAGTGAATAAATAGTTGTAGCAACTGTTGGAGCATGGATTTATTCAACCAACAACCTCACCATGTGGGTCACCTATCACCATAGTACCTAATAAGGATGGGAATTAGAGAATGTGTGTCAACTATAGATATTTGAACAAAATCACACTAAAAAATTGGTATCCTCTGCCCAAGATCAATGATTTGTTAGACCAGTTGCAACATGCCAATTACTTCACCAATTTGGATCTCAAATCGAGACACCACTAGGTATGCATTAAAGAAGAATATGCCTAGAAGACCACCTTCGAGACAAGGAAAGGTCAATATGAATGGTTGGTCATTCCTTTTGGTTTATGTAATGCACCATCTACATTTATGTGATTGATGAATTTTGTATTGCATCCCTACTTAAATTCATTTGTAATAGTGTATTTGGATGACATATTGATTTATAACTCTACCTAGGAGGAGTACATATCCGATATTGTGTAGGTGTTAGAGAATTTGAAAAAACACCAGTTGCTGATAAACCTCAAGAAATGGGAGCTTGCTCAACAGTCATTGTTGTATTTGAAGTATGTGATTAGTGGAGGGGAACTAAAGATAGATCCCGCAAATATGGAGGCCATCATGAAATGGACTATTCCTACTAATGTCACTAAATTTAGGATCTTTATTGGGGAAACACAATATCTATGGAATTTCATAACATCCTTTTCAATGGTAGCTACACGAGTCCATGCAATAACAAGTAGTGGTAAGAGTTTCTAGTGGGGAAATAATCGACAAAAAGATTTCAATGAGTTGAAATGAAAGATCATTCAAGCACCTATTATTTCATTTCCTAACTTATACAAGCCTTTCAAAGTGGAGACAGATGCAAGTGGGTATTCTATGGGAGCATTTTTTATGTAAGGAGGTAAGCCAATATGGTATCATTCTAAAATGTTTCATACGAGAGTCATAAACTACCCTACCCATGATAAGGAACTCTATGCCCTAGTTTAAGTTGCTAAGAAGTGGAAGAAATATTTGATGGGAAAGGAAACCATTTCTTAGACTAATCACCAACCACTGAAATATTTGCAGGCCCAAAGTAAGCTTCAACAAACTAGACATTACAAGTGGATGGGGTTTTTTGCAACAATTTCATCTAGTCATCAAGTATAAAAATGGGAACTAATAAGTTGGAGAACATTCTTTTAAGGCCACCCACTTCCAAGATTATATATTTGGGAACTCTTATGCACATGGAGCCTTTCAACCATGCTGCATATAAAGAGGCATACACAAAATATGAGGACTTTAAATATTTGTTTGAACAACTACAAGCCCAAATTCATGTACAAAAAGGGGATGGTAAGGTTGATTATCATCTTTGTAATTGGTTTCTCTACAATCTAGACAAGTTTTGTGTTCCTAAAGGTGAAATATTGTATCTTATTAGATAGGCTCACACCTCCAAGATTGCAAGAGATTTTGGTGTTGGGAAGATAGTTACCAACTTACAAGGGTATGTGTATTGGAACATAATGCAAGAAGATGTGGCTCGATATGTTAAAATATGCATACTTTGTTGTACCAACAAACCCAATAATAGAAAGAAAGGTCTATACCATCCCTTACATGTACCAACTCGACCTTGGGAAACATTTCCTTGGATTTTGTGGGTGGTTTTCCAACAACCAGGAAGGGACATGCCTATTTGTTTGTGGTAGTTGACATGTTTAGAAATATGTTCATTCCTATGCCTTGTAAAAATACAATGAAAGGAAATCCAACTCACAAGTCGAGTTCATACACACAAGGAAATCATACAAATTTAGCCTAACTTTTTATTAAGCAAAGATAAAGATTTTATGGTTTTACATAAAGGAAACTACCTCAAAAAACAAGTAGAGAAAGGCTCTTCATATCCAACAAATTATGATCTATACACAAAAAAAGAAATAGGTTGAGGAGGAAATATCTCAACCATTCCCATAAAAATATCAAATAACCTCTAATACTAGGAAACTAAAAAGTCTCGACAATAAAAATCTCAATAATGCTACAATATTAATAATGCTCACATCATATAACTAATAATACATATGAAAATATGCAAATACTAGGGACTAGAATCCCTATTAGCAACAAACATGTTCTTTGAACAGGTCTGGGTGCAATTTTGGATACCAAGGTGAATCATCTCAAATAGGGATATTGAATTTCTTTGTGCCTTTTGGACTACACTTTGGGAAAATGTTGACACTAAGTTACAACATTCCATCTACAAATAGATGGTCAGACAGAAGTAGTCAATAGGACTTTGGTTCAACTTTTGGGGGGTTACAATCAAAATCATATGAAGAACTCGGATGTAAATCTTGTAGATTTTAACCTTGTACAATTATTTACTAAAAACATATTTTCAATAAAAAATAGAAAATATACAATGGAAAATACACACATTACACAAAGATTTTTCCCTTGGAAACCCAAACTGGAAAAACCAACATCTTCTATATTCATCTCATCATACATTGTTTACAATACAATATACATATAATATCCCTTAGAATTTAAACGCTAATACAATAAACGATATTATTCAACAACGCTAATTCCTTAACTAGAAATTGAAAACCATGTTTCGAAAAACATCCCAAAAATGGACGCAAAAAACTGCCAAAATAACACATACCAAACAAATCATGCAAAGAATATGACACATACCCAATAAATCTAATATTCATTCAACACTCTTATAATAGAGTAATCCATACTTCTACCGGTAAGTCCCCTCTTGAAACTTTCTTTTGGTATTTTCCTCCTCCCTTGGATGTTTTTTATGGACAACAAGGAGGAGTGAGGGAAAACATCACAAGAGAAGTGTTGAAAGTGGAGAAGTTTTTATAAAATATTAGGTAGATCCGTTTTCAAGTACAAGAGATGTTGAAGAAATCAAAGGAAAGGTGTAATGATCCAGGACTATCCAAGAACGCTCACAGAAGTCCAGGAGGATCTAGAAAATATGAAAATTTGAACATCTCAAATTCTCTGGAAAACTACATCATTGCATAGAGATCGACGATATATTTCCAATGGCGCAAAAATCACCTTAAACGAAGTTCATATGCAAAAGTTATGATCGATCAAAGTTCAGGTCAAACCAGGAAAAAGTCAAAGTCAAAGGGTGACATGTGGCACGACCATACATCCCTACTATGATGATGTGGAAATAGCCCAAGGTGCCACATGGCAGACCATACGTTTGACTGAGCAGCTGATTGGGAAATCTGTATGGAACATGTTAACTAATTGTATGTTGACACATGGAAATGATAGACCAATGAGAGGCTACCATGTGGCAGCGTCCCATTGGCCATTTATGGATAAGATTGTTTAAAATTTTAGTTGGAGCCTGAAGGATTGAACCCAGGTCTCCTGCCAAACAACCTAATGACCTCACCAATATACCATGCATTTGTTTCTTAACCATACATGCAAAAAATTATATTTAAGTTTTTTGAAGTGTTTAAATGGGCAGAAAAAGGGCTAAGGGATAAGCCCTTAACCCATGGATTTATTAAGATATAATGTAACCATAACCCATACCCCGCGGGGGAATTAAAACTATATGCCAACCAACATACTATTTATATGATATGGTTTATAACAAAATAATGAAAAAACCGATGGTCGGTGGGCTCAAACCCCCGACCTACCGTATAGTATGCCAATGCTTTAACTGTTGCACCATAGGTGCCACACATTACAGGATGCCAAACAAATTGTATTTAAGTTGATGCCATGGGTTAGCTTGAAGCTCAGATGGAGGTTAGGGCCCGCACCATATTTAATGGGTGCACATACCAAGACAAGGACACACATTTTTGTAGAGTATGGACATATCCCGAGGAGGAGGTATAGTACATACACATAGATTTGCATGCCAAGAGAAAGCCAAGTTTATGTGTTGCATAGATTTGTGTGCCATGAGGTACTTTGTCCAAACATAGGCATGTTTATACTCATTTTTCTCATTTTCTTGAGAGGAGTACGATGATAATGTTATTTTTGTTCTAAGATGTTTTATATGAAAGTATTAGTCCAGGATGACATTAATGAGCGCCATAGTGCATCGTTTGGCGTGTAAAGAGGGTAAAATTGAGCCAGTTCATAATATGGTCAAATTTATACTCATTTTTCTCAGAATTTCGCAAGGATTTCAATGGTAAACTCTATATATGAGTTTGAGTAGTGAAATTGAAGAGTGACTTCAAAATTGGATTTTTAAGTCCATTTTGTATTATAATTTGACATTTTGAGATTATGAGAAGTAGTCTTATTGGTTTGAAGGGAACTTTGAAGATGAAGTAAACTATGCCATCAATATTGTATATTTGAGTTCTTTTATTTTCTACTGTGTTGTCTCATAATTCTTCAAGTTAATCATCATTTTATTAAATTTTGGATAATAAGCACATCATGATTTTTCTCCAAATCACATCAATACGATCAAGAATTATTCTAAATCAAGTTAGATGCTAAAATGGATTTTTAAAGATTAAAATTGGTATCTAAGTATTTTCAGATCAAGTGGTATCAGAGCTAGTTTTTTATGTGTATTTGCAAGTTGTTGATGTGACGAGGTCCAAGACTTAAGTTGGTGAAGGTTTTGAAGGTGCTTAGTATAAATCTTGTTGAGAAGACAACATGATTAAATATCTCATGAAGTTAAGGCTACATAAGAGCATTAACCGACAAATTTGGAAGGAGAATTCTGAATTAAGGATATCGTTACAATCTCTGAAGGAAGAGAAGCAAAAGCTACAAGATCGATTGATATGTCATGAGGAATTCCATAGAGGTATTTTTCATGAGTTGGAAAGGAAGTGCATCCAAGGATCAAGTATTAGCACCATAAACACAATTCCATGAGGATCGGAAAGTAGAAAATGTAAATTCTATGATGCAAGAGTAACTAACTCCTTCAAAAGGCATGATCAAGAAAGATAATCCCTCATGTCATTCCTTTTCCTGTCAAGATGGAGAATTCTCAAGGACGACTGAAGCAAGGAGAAATTCAGATGATGAGGTCCTTCATAAGTAGTTAGATTTACCTTCCATCCCAAGTAAAGGTAGCATATGTCTGACATCTCCAAAAAGATATGTGCATTCTAAAGAGGAAATGAAGACATTTCCCATTGGTAAGATAGATAAGGATACATGGTCTATGTATCCATGTGCTTCCTAGGGAACTAGTAACCATAATATGGATAAATGTTGAAGAAGATAATCCCTGCAATAAAATCCATCCAGGAAGAAGGCTAAAGATAAAGGTCATTTCTCAAATCAAAGGGAAAGGGGGAATGACAAGAGGGGATCGTAGTTCCAAGACAGGAACAAGACACTCAGTTCTTATTGTGGTAAGAGTGGACATCATATAGAGAAGTTTTGGACACTTTATCCACACTTATGTCCGAAGAAGAACCAGAAAGGTGTGAAGGCACTTTCCAGAAGATAAGCAACAACCCCAGGTGAAGTTAATAGTCTTGCTGAAATATTTGAGAAATAATACTTCCTAATGGTTCGTATTAACAAAGTGACATATGAAGACATTGAGGTATGGTTCTGTTGACTCTTGAATTCGTCAGGACCGAAATGGAAACCTCATGAGGACATTAGTCCCCCTTCATTTTTAGAGAGGTGGTTCTCCTCTTTGGATAAAAGATATATCTTTGAATATCTTGGATTAGGGAG
>SNQJ01S0047157.1:0-26463 GCA_010110895.2 Picea sitchensis | reverse complement strand
AATTAAATTGTGATCAACATCACACACAATCTTCTTAATAGTATATAAACGCATCCATATATTCTTCATGAGAAACATGAGAGAATGATTTGATCATCTCAAAGAATTTTAATAGAGTACTACAATTAGTAATAAAAGATAAATTGATAGGTCAACATCAAATATCTCATACTTAAAACTCAAAGTTACAAGATACAGTCAAGATCAACCCTTAAGCAATTCTTTGTGGAGTTTATTAATGATAAATGTTCTTCATTAGAATTTTGATAGCCATGTATGTGGCTGAAAATATTCCATGATCATACAAGAAAATTCTATATAATAATACAAGAAAAACACTCAACAACTCAGCCTTGTGCCCAACTCTGAGATTCAAGCATAAAGCTATGAGAAGTGGTGTAGAAGAATAGAAAGAATGGAGAAGATGGATATTTCTTTGTTTTGATCAAAAGATTGATTGTGTATCCATGTTTGTATCTTCTTATTCCTCTGATATTCTGCCCTGCTCCTCTCACAATACTTATTATTCATCCCTTTTATTAAACCACTCTTCTCTTTTTAAGAAGATATTCTCTAACTACTTGAGTAGTTAGGGTTTCTCTCGTCTAGAAATTCCCATACAAGTTTCTTATTGAAACATTCCATTTAATTAATATATCCTTAATTCCTCATTAATGAAATCACATCATTAATATAAGTATATTGAAAATGGGTCCCTCTCCCTTTTTAATAAAAGTTTTAATTAAACTTTTATCTTTAAACATTTAATTAATTTTCCATTAAAAGAGGACGACCTGTAATTTAATTTTCTGGAAGCAAACACCAAAGTTTTATCCATATAAACCAATTTTTATGTTCTCTTCATCATATCATCTTTCCAACGATATAAAGTTTTTGCAAATCCATCACCCGGATCTCAAGATATGAGCTCATGAAGTTGAGTTGTCATGCAGGCCCATTAAAAATACAAGAGACTGATATTTTAATTTCTGAGAAAAATATATCAACTTTCAAAACTTGAAACCTATACCACCATCTTCTATGTCTAAATTCCTTTCCACCGATATAAATTTTGTGTGATTCTGACACCTGAAGATTAGGTTATGGCCTCCTCAAGATCAACGCTCAGTCACCGTCGATCAAAATTGATGGGAAAATGTGGGCCCTTGGACGAATTTCGTGCTTCCCTTCATAAAATTCAAATTTTTGGTTTAAAATTATATCCCACATGCATTGGGATATTAAATTATTCATTATATATAATACTAAGTGTTTGATACACTTAGAAAGAAACATAAGAAGAGAATAAATTATGGAGCTTGGAGAAGTCGACCCTTGGAAAATTGTCGAATAAAATAATAATTTTTTGGAATCTTGTCATTGTCCACCTCATGCCATGTATTCAATGAGTCACTCCCATATCTAATCATGGGAATGGTCCACATCATCACCATGTTTCTTATTCTCATTTGTTGGTTTTCATGCCTTGGAATAGCTTTGAGAATTTGGCTAAGTATGTGAGATGGGACAAGAGGGGATGAGGGAGAGGTGGGTTAGAGGGTTTGCGGGTTCACGAAGGTGAGGGAAGGGAGGTGATTGAAGTTAAACATTAAATTTTCATGAACCCACGATTGGACGAGTGATCCAAATAAACTAAGTATAGAAGGGCAACCGATCAGACGATAACGAGTTTGAATATGGAGATTTTTATGAACCCACCAACCCAAGAACCCACGATTATGGATGATCGAAAACATATTAAGTTTGGAAAGGCAACCGGTCAGAATTTCATGTAGAAGGGATAAAATACTTTAGGGGCTCGACACCCACAACAAATATGATGGTCAAAATGTAGATCACGAAACTTTGGGTGCAAAGTGGAGATCACATAACTTGGAGGATGAGGGCTTGAACCTGCGAACTCGTGAAATTGAAAGAATGGATAAGTGTAGTGTAGAAGAAAACTTATGACATGGGAAAGTGTATGGGTATGAAGGTCCACGAACCCACAAACCCAACAACCTGATGAGGAGATGAGTAGTTAGGGGGGAAGGGGAGAAATGTAGGCTTCAGAGGTAGAGAGTGTAATATATAGATAGTGGGTTGGAAAGTGGGGGAGTGCGAGAAGATGAGGGAATGTATGAGTCCACCAACCCACCAACCCGCCAACCTGATGATAATATGAAGGAAGAGTCCCAAAAATTTCTAAGTGTAGAGACTAGTGTAGCATATGGAGAAGAGTGGTGAAAAGAGAAAAATGGTTAAGTGTGGAGATGAAAGGTGAGGGAGATAAGTGATGAGAGTACTTCACAATTCGAAAATTGAGAGGAGAACATGATACTTAGAAAACTTCTTCATAATATCTCCGTTGGACCTTTAGACCAGATATTGAATAACAACTTAGGCATGCAGAAACAAACTTCTAATCCAAAAAGTGCATGACGACGCTGAAACTAAAGGCTGTAGAGTGAAATTATAAAAGTTCAAAAAATGTCTTCTTTTTATATCAATTCTTTTATGAATCTAAGAGCGGAACAATATAGATGACCAAATTTTGGTCAACAACTGGCTCCAACTGCGGGATAGTGACCCCCTGTGGGTTACTGAGAACACTTGAATCTCAAGACCAACTGCCTTCTCCATTGGGATATGGAGTCATGTTTAAACTAAATTATTATATTTCTTTTTCTTTCATGGAGTTATCTTCAAACTTTAATACAAATACTGCCTTATTATGAAAAACTAAACTAAAGAAACAAAACATATACATACATGATCTACCTACCCTAACTTACTTGAAATAAAGGGGAACCTTAGGTATAGGAAGATTTCCAATGGAGCCATTCGATCATCCAATTGACTTGTGAAATGGGCTCTAGCAGTAATACAAATATTGGGGTTTCTGCCAATAAATCAGAAGCATGAAAATGAGGAGCATGCCCAAAATATACCACAATGGGATCGAGAAATGTCTATAGAAGAATTGTTTGTGTTGGTGGGATGACAATACTTTCGAACTAATATTCAATATAATGTACTCTTGGTTTCCCCAGAGTGTTGCTATCTTCAATCAAATGAGCAATTGCTTTCTTGAAAACATTATTTTTTTCTTCTTTTTCCACATTCAAGATTATTGTTTCATTGGCGATGTCTTGGCAATGTTCTTCTTCTATGTAATGGCTATCTTCTTCGTTCTCAAAATTGTTTTCTTCCACCAATTCTTCTTTATTTTGGCTTAATACTTCTTGCATATTTGTTGGAGACTCTTTAATTTCTTCCTCAGATGGAGTATATGAGATGCTGATGTCCTTTTCTTGGTCATTAGAATTCTTTCCTTCATTCTCAACAACAATATTTTATTTAGAAAAGTCTTGCAGTGTTTCATGATATTCTTCTTTTGAATCATTTATTTCATCTTTTTGTGTCCACGTGAGAGAGGGTGGGTGGGAAGCAACATTTAAAACATCAACAAAAACATATGAATTCACCTTTGGGATGAACGTTTTTGCAAATGAATCTTCTAACACATCCCAACTAGTAATGGAGTTAGGCATTAGTGAACTATACCATTCAAGAGCATCCTCTCGTAGAGTTTGTAGGAAGAATATACATGTAACATTGTCTTCAGTGAGGTTGAAATCATAACATCTACCTTTAAAATTAATCAAGTGTTGCTCTGCATCTTTTGAAGCATCCCCAAAGAATTTATAAAAAAATTCAATAGGAATATTTGGCATTTGAAAGTCTATTTCTGGTAGATTTAAAGGGTATTATGAAATCACCTCCTTTGAGTATTTCTCCCTTTTGCTGAGTCTTGAAACACCATTGATGGGATTGATGAAGAATATAAAGAAGAATTGTATCATGAATGAAACCCTTCATTTTGAATTTTTTCAATGGAGTTTCCAGGGAGATCATTCTCCCGAATCTTTGGTGCTTCTCGTTTCTTTTTGAAATTACAAAAAAGATGAGCCATGCCTAAAATAAGAAACAATTTTCTTGAATCTTCTTCTCAAAACTTTGAGCCATGGAGATTTTTGGTTCCTTAAATATCTTGAAAATAAATCTCTCCCCATTGGAGTCGCCAAAAATGTTGACGCTTGAATCCGTCAATACCAAAATGACAACCACATCAGGACATTAGTCCTCCTTCATTTTTAGAGAGGTGGTTCTCCTCTTTGGATAAAAGATATATCTTTAAATATCTTGGATTAGGGAGAGTGCTAGGAAGAAAACCCCAAATATTTATTCTTGGATTTATATGAAAATGGTTCTTCAATAACTCAATATGATCTTTATATGTAGCAAAAGTCTTTTTAAAATAAGAAAATATTGAAGGAGGGATTCAACATCAGAATTAAATTGTGATCAACATCACACACAATCTTCTTAATTTATCCTGCCTACCACCCTCACCACATAAAATGTTTACAGTTTCTTTCTTGGACTCTGCTCCTTCTTTTGATCTTCTGATGTAGACTATAGAGACACTTTCCTTCTTACCATTTTTCACTATTTATATAGTCTCTCAAAGGGTATATGATATTGAAACAATGTGTCTTTTTGTAAAAATGAAAAATGAACCAATGTGTCTTTTAAATAATAAAACATTGCACATCTTCATTTAATTAACAAAAATGTTGACTTTTCTATTTATTAATTGATTTTCATTTAAAAAGGAATCCAAATCAGACAATGATTTTCGTACGACGATTCTGGAGCGAAGAAAACGAATTTTAAAATTCTACGACATGGGTTTTGTGTCGAACATGCCCAATTAATCGAATGACAAGTCATTTCCTAAAACAATGGGTGAGGTGGATGATACAGGAGGTTCTTTGAAGGAAAATTGTTGATATTTTATACCAGATCCTTGACACCTGTTGTATTCTATTGAAGGACCATATTTGACCATTTCTTCTTGTATTTAGAGAACAATAACTTATTTTTGAGGTTCAGGTATTCAAATGATATCTTCATGGAGTGAACAGGCCCTTCACTTCTGTTCAATTGCTTCTTCTATGAATAGATGCTAGTAACATAATTCAACATAAACTTTTGCTAGGATACTGATATGAATACATAAACATTAATCAAGTTATAGATGATCATATTTATCTTCTTTCCATCAATTCCAACAACATAAACTATGTCCAATATTTACCATATTGGTCTCCTTTGACATCAATGCCAACAACATGCCCAACATTCTACCCCTTTGGCATTGATGGAAACACAGTAAAACCCCCTTATTTCTTAATTGGGTTTTACTTTTTTTCCTCCCCATTTGACAACAATGATAGAAGGGATATTTTTTTTTGATCTCCCCCTAAGGTTATACTCCCCCTTTCCATGTACTCCTCCTCTGAGGAAACCTGTGAAATTCAATTAGATATGGATATTACCCCCAATTTGTGTCTAAGGTATTCAAAAGTACTCATGAGTAAAGGTTTTGTGAATATATCTGCAATCTATTATTTAGTATCCACATATTCCACTTTAACAACTTTTTGAGAAACTTGTTCCCTTAAAAAATGAAATTGATTGGGATATACTTGGTTTTTGAGTGCATGATAGGATTCTTAGAAAGGTTTATGGCACTGGTATTATCATAGTTAATAAGAATTGGATGATCATACTTTACTTGTAGGTCTTCTAGGGTTTGTTTCATCCAAATTACTTGAGTGAAGTAGGTGGAAGAAACAATATATTCAACTTCTATTGTTGACAGTGATATAGATGTTTACTTCTTACTTAACCATGATACTAGACACTTTCCTAGGAATAATTCTCCTCCACTGGTGCTCTTCCTATCATCCACACTACCATCCCAATCTGCATCTATATATGCATTTAATGTAAAATATTTTGTTTTTGGATACCATAATCCAAAATCCAAGGTATCTCTTAGATATCTTAATATCCTTTTTACTGCCTTAAAATGAGTCTCTTTAGGTGCAGATTGAAATCTACCTATTAGTCCTACAACTTGTATGATACCAGGTCTTGTTGTTGTTTCATATAACAAGCCACCAACCATTGATCTGTACATGGTTTGGTCTACCTTTGGTGAATCGTCATCTAAGATTAGTTTGCATCCTGTAACCATGGGAGTGCTCATAGGTTTGCAATCTTCCATTTGAAATTTCTTTAGCATTTATTTTTTATATTTGGTTTGGGATACAAATATCCCTTTGTCTATATAAGTAACTTGTAAGCCCACTAAGAATGTTAGTTCACCAAGCATAGACATCTCAAATTCTTTCTGCATTTCTGTAGCAAGACGTTTACTAAGTATAGTCAAATTACTTCAAAAAATGATATAATCCACATATACCACAACAACAATCATATTTTGTTCTTCAATTTTGATATATAGGTTGTTTTCAGTAGTCCCTCTCTTGTATCCTTGTTGTTGTAGATAATTATTAATCCTTGAGAACCATGCTCTGGGTTCTTGTTTAAGACCATACAAATCCTTTTTTAGTCTACATACATAATCCTGACTTTCTGTCAACTTAAATCCTTTAGGTTGTTCTAAATATAATTCTTCCTCTAAGGTTCCATTTAGAAATGTTGACTTGACATCCATCTAATAGATTTTGAAGTTTTTGAATCATGCAAATGCCAAAAACATTATGATAGCTTCTAATCCTGCCACTAGGGAAAATGTCTCCTCAAAGTCAATTCCTTCATATTGGGCATATACCTTGCATACTAATCTGACTTTATTCTTTATAATATGTCCATTTTCATTAATTTTATTATTGAAAATCCATTTCATCCCCATCGCATTTTTGTCTTTTGGTCTTGGGACCAATTCTTAGGTCTGATTTTTCTTTATTTGGTCAAGTAATTCATTAATTGATTTTATCCAATATTCATTCTTGTTGGCTTCTGAAAATGATTTGGGTTCTACCAGAGAAAACATTTCTTGTTCTGATTCAAATCTAAATTTTCTTCTAGTTTCTACTCCTGCACTTTTATTCCCTATGATTTGGATTTTAGGGTGATTCTTTTTAACTCTTTTTGATGGATCTTTTGGAGAGGGTGTTTCTTCCTCATCCTTTTCTTCATCAGTTTGTGGTTCATTCTCTTATATTTATTCAATATATTATTCATTTTGTGATTTACCATATTCTTCATCATGTGATTCACCATCTTCTTCATCATCACTAGTTCTTCTCCATTCATCAATTTTTTTATTTATATTGAGATTTTATTTTTCTCAATTTTAGATCATCTACTTTTACATTTTCACTTTCCACTATTTTGTGCAATCTTAGATTATAGCATCTATAAGCCTTTTTGTTTGGTGGGTAACCAAGAAAAACCCCTCATTTGATATGGAATCAAATTTTCCTAGGTTATCATCATCCCTCTTAATATAGCATTTGCTCCCAAAGACTCTTAAGTGTTTGACTGATGTTGGTCTACCAAACCATAGCTCATAAGGTGTCTTGTCATGGTTAATTCTAAGTTGTGCTTGGTTGAGTATGTGAACTATTTTATATACTGCATATCTCCAAAATGTATCTAGAAGTTTGGCTTCATCCAACATTGTTCTTACAACCTATTGAATAGTTATGTTTTTCCTTTCAACAACTCCATTTTGTGTTGGAAATACTAAGACAACTGAGAGGGGGGGTGAATCAGTTGTTACTGTGCTTAAACAATTTTATGCCTATTGAAATATTATTAATGTTCTCCAAGTGATCATAAAGATTATGCAAGTTATGAACAACATAAATAATAAATATCAATCACACATATGATATGCACAGAGACAAATATTCATGAGGAAACCCATAAAGGGAGAAAACCTCTTCTTCTTAGAATGATAGGCAATATTTTAAGTTCTGTACATCATCAATATTTGAGAAACAACTCAAAATGAGGCTGCAACCTCTTCTTTAACAATATGCAACTTGTAGAGAGCACCAACCCTCTGGTTTCTCTAGCACCCACTAGAAGGAAGCACCAACTCCTTGAGTGTTCCAACACCAACTGGATGGAAGCACCAACTTCTAGTCACATAGACAACAACCTGTATAACAAAGAACAATTTTTATCCCTTGCACCACCCTACTACATTAGTTTTTCTGGATGCAACCAGATGGAAGCTACAACTCCCTGTGTTCAAGAACCCACTTGAAAATCTGAGGACAACGGTCCTCCTTAGCACCACCCTACCACCCTAAAATATAAATTTTTGCTTGCTGAAATTTATTACAGTGATACAATATTTATCAATGGCTTACCAGTCTCATCATTGTTCTGCTACACTGCTCTGCTCTACCTGCATTAGTGTCTTCCTGCTCGCATCTTCTTGCGCTTAAGTTCTCGTACAATCTGTTGTTTTCACCATTTCTTCTCTGTCCAACTTATGTTCTTCATCTCTGCCTTTTATCCCTCAGTTCATGCTGTGATATGCATTTCTTATAGTTAGACTAATTTTTATAGAGAAACAACAACCTCTCTCTGTCACAACATTTTTCTTTTATTCCTACTCTCATCATCCGTTACACTCCGCATCTCCAACGCTCAAGTCGGGAATCTAAAAAACTCTCAAGAATCATGATTCCAATGCTCAAGAAGAATTATTCAACCGCTCAGGAACAATGATTCAGTTAGTGTAACTAAATCATAACTGATCAAGAAATCACAAAATGAAACAACAACCCTTCGATCAGATTCGGTTTGATCAACACCATTGGATTATACACGCAGATGATTTTTGATTTTTCAATGTGTAACCTACGATGTGGAGCCTAGCAGTTCTAGCTCCTTCCCCTATCTTCCACTAATGTGACCTTGGGAAATGATATCATGTGACCATGCGATTGTGGGCACAACCAAAGTTGGTTTGAGATCAATCCGATTTTCGCCCTGCAATTCACTACAGAGCTCCACGTATGCTTTCTCCAAAATCGTGGTTTCGATTGTGGCTCACCTTCAACATTTTAAAGTTCACACACTTTCAATCCCTGCAATATGATGGGACCGCCGATTTCACGATATTGATGGTGCTCCTGAACTGATAGTTCAGATCTGTCCTTTCAAGTTCTACGGATCAGATCTAACCTTCCTAAATCAACGACTGTGATTTACTTCGTGATTCGGGCTCCGGGATTTTCAAATCTCAAACCTTTCTTTTATTTGTACGCCAATCTTCTAGAGTTGATGATATACAGACACATGTCCCTCTAAATTGGTGGCTCTACCTCTACTTCAGGAATTTGACCTTTCAACCAGATCAACTGTTCGGTGACCCCTTACTCGATTCAACGATCGAGATCTCCTTCGCTACTCCGGGCTTCAACGATTTCAATTCTCAACCTTCACACTCTCCCAGAATGATTTTATCTGGAGTCCACAGATTCTTTCCACATGTCCTCCTCAAATAAATGATCCTCGTTCACTTCGGGACTTCGGCCTTTGGGAGTTCGAGACTCTGTCCCTCGCGACTTTGGCTCTTCGGCCCTTCGACACTTCGGCCCTTTGCGACTTCAGTCCTTCGGCACTTCATATTTTCGTGACTTTGTCTCTTCATCCCTTCGGCACTTCAACCCTTTGTGACTTCAGTCCTTTGACACTTCGGATCTTCGTGAATTTGGCCCTTCGATACTTCGACCCTTCGCAACTTCAGCCTTCGGGACTTCAAATCTTTTTTCATTTGTTGGTGGTGAAACTCTCGAAGTAATTCTCCCAGAGTGACGTAACATTACACACATCACCTATTGACCTAGCATGGGTCGAGTGGTTGCCATGTGTCACTCGCTAAAGTGGTATGCCACATGTCCTTGCTGACGTGGTTTGCCACATGTCCTTGCTGACATGGTCTACCACATGTCTTTGTTGACGAGGTCTGCCACATGTCCTTGAATCAGATGGTTGAGTCTTACTTTGGGTCTTTACCTAGAGTCCATATATTTATGCCACATCTCTTATGGATCAGACGAACCAGATCCACTTCAGACGATCTGATGCTTGATATTTACTCTAGATGATTTGATGATTGAGATCTATTTCGGATGATCGAACGATTGATATTTACTTCGGTTCTTTGGCTCTCCGGGCTTCAGAAATTTCAAATATCAAACTTAAAATTCTCGAAGTGATTTCTCCCGAGCTCACGATCTGTCACCACGTATCCCTCTAGATATGACGGTTGAAATTTACTACGACTCTCTGGCTCTTTGGGCTTCGGGTATTTCAATTATCAACTTGAAATTCTTAAAGTGAGATTTTCTGAAGCATAACCTCCTCACATATTTAGAACCGAAATGAATGTTGTTCATTGATCATGATATTATATTGACGACTCAATCTATCTGTGATGCTTCTTTTCCTTGGTGTTAAATCCAATGACCCTCCATCTTTGCTTATCCTATCCTTCCACTTAATTTGATCTGACGGATGACGAAGATTCAGATAATCGAATTCTCAAATCTTGTGCCCTGTTTATCCTATCCTTTACTTAATTTGATACGACAACTGATGGATATTCAGGTGATCGAATTCTCAATCATTTTTCCCTTTTGAGCTTTGATATCTGCATATTGTTCGCTTCTCTTCTTGAGATTATGTTGTTCCTATTTTCCATCATTGCTGCTATTATTTCCATCAATGACAAGCACACACTTCCTGTAAAACATGCCAACATTCTGTTGAGGAGTTCTTGGAGATCAAAATTGTCTCTGGATTCCATGATCTTCACAAAACTTATTGAATTCATTAGAGGTAAATTCCCCTCCATTGTCTGACCTCAGACATTTTATTTTGATATTTGTTTCATTCTCCACATAAACTTTGAATGTATTAAAATTTTCAAATGCCTCTGATTTTTCTTTGAGCAAGTATACCCAGGTCATCCTTGTATAGTAATCAATAATCAACATGAAGTAATGTTCTCCTTGTATGTTGGAATACTGAGAGGGGGGGCGTGAATAAGTATTACCCTTTTTTCAACAATTAGCAATTACTTTTATATTTTGTTAATTACCACAATAGATCAACAATGGATTTGTATGTAAATTCAATTATATAAATATAATTAATAGGAATTACAAGGTTTTTATGAAGAATAGTGAAGGAAACCAATCTTTTTTAGAGTACCAACCCTAGGAAGCACCAACTCCCTTGTCTTTAGGGCACCAACTCCCTTGTCTTTAGGGAACCAACCCTAGGAAGAATCAAATCCCTTCTCTTTAGTGTCCCAACCCTAGGAATCACCAACTCCCTCGTCTTTAGGGCACCAACCCTAGGAAGCACCAACTCCCATTTATTTAGGGAACCAACCCCAGGAAGCATCAAATCCCTTAAATTTCACTTTAATTAGTAAACGATATGAATCCTTTTGTGCTCCTCCCTTCCACCCTCACTTCATAATAATCATCATTTCTTCTTCTTGGACTTTGCTTCTCTTTTGATCTTCTGATCTGGACTGCAGATACAATTCTTCTTCACCATTCTTCCTTGCTTATATATTCTCCCAACTAGTGTGAGATATGAAGCATTGTGTCCCTTTGTTTGGACCATCACACCTCTTCATTTAGATTAACAATAACAATGTTTTTTTTTCTTTATTATCATTCAAACATTATTGTGAAGGATTTTCAAATTTGTGAGAGTGATTTTCATAAATTGATCACTGATATGGATCGATTTCATTTTTAACTTGATCCCATGCCTCTTTATTTCATTCTCAATTTTTGTATATCAGATCTAAGATTTTTTATTATCTCTCTAATGCATAGCATGTATTGAGTTACCTAATATAAATCAGGAAAAAGTATAGATCCTATCTGGTTTAGCGTTCCTTCTTGACCAAGATAAATTTCTCATTCTGTGTGTTAAATTTCGCGCATAAAATCTTCTGGACCTCTATTCCATATGAACACAGGTGGTGACCATGCACTAAGACAAACAAGTACTTAATCACTTATCAATATCAATAGTCACGTATTAATTGCACGTTGAGATGGAGGATTGTCATTACTTCGTAACTTCATCCTTCAAGACTTCCGTCCTTTGCAATCATTCAAACTTCTGGCATCTATTTCTCCAAAGTGATTATATTATATTGGATAGTCATGTTTTATTTTCATGATGAACTATTCTCATTCACTTCAGAACTTCGTTATTTCAGGACTCCGGTCTTTGTAGTCTTCCAACTCTTCCAGAGAAAATTTCGTTGGAGTGCGTATCAACATTTCCCTGCTTAATAACCTTCACATGTCCATGAGCTAGGACCATGGGCTTAGGCACAGAGGAGCTCCTGTTCTTCAGGTATTTGACTATTCATGACTCTAGGACTTTAGGCTACTCAAACTCTGAAGTAGTTCAATCCCTCCATATGTTTACCTACTGAATAATCTATAGAATGGTGGTGACCGCTTGTTGTCAGTTAACACCTCTGTTTATGCTATCCTTCCACTACCTATCAAATGGATAAGACTTAATCAAACATTGAGATGAATGGCCAAGATTATTTTGGAGTTTAAAATTGTGCAAGGGATAAATTTTCTTCCAACCTTTGAACCATAAAATATTTGTCTACACATCACACACACATCATTTCGAAGCTTGGAAGGGTGGTTTTCCAAACCACTTTGGTTGACTTCCGAAATATCTTATACTCGTTGATATGTATCTCAGATTGATGATTGTAAATGGGTCCTATCCTCGTCCTTTACCCGTTCTTAATCAAAAGGAAAGAATGACTTCGGCCTTCGGCGCTTCAGGCAGTTGTTGGTGGTAGAAACTGGTTTTCCTTGAAGGATATACTCCCAGAGTGACATAGCTAGCTAACGTCATTGTTGACGTGGGAATGGTTGAGTGCGTTCCACGTGTCACTTATATTTTTGACTTATGTATATCTAAAATTCCAACTGGACCTTGACTCTTTTCACCATCTAAATGCACCACGTGTCCTTACTGACGTGATCTTGCTGGCGTGGAATATGATGACGTGGGCTCTCATTGTGTGTGCCACGTGTCTTACTTCATGACTTCAGAGCTCTATCCTTTGGGTGAACTCATATGTTATGAACCCTTTTTCTTCAAAGTGGTCAGCACCGAAGTTGACCACCATTGGACCTGCCTAACCTCATCCAACGGTCACTATGCATTTCCTATATCTGATGGCCATCATTCACTTCGGGACTTCGGGGCTCCGACCTTCGGGTAAACTTACATGTTTTTGGCTTCTTTTAGCTGGAGTGGTCAGTGCCAAAGTTTACCACCATTGGACCCACCTAAGTTCATCTAACGGTCACTATGCATTTCCCAGATATGATGGCCCTCATTCACTTTGGGATTTCAGGGCTCCGACCTTCGGGTAAACTTACCTGTTCTTGGCTTCTTTTCGCCGTAGTGGTCAACGCCAGAGTTGACCACCTTATGATATGATGGTTCAACTTTTCCATTCTAGATCGATGGTTGACTATAGTTCATTTGATCCAAGGCTTTGGGATATTTGTGGCTTACACTTTCCTTCCACTAAACTCGATCGGATGGTCAAGAATTCATTCGAATTCCCTCCTTGATCGAACGACTTGATGAATTTTGTGACTTCGTTCCTCTACCTTATCTCCAATGTCCTGAAACTTCATCAACGAACATAATTCCTCCTAACCTATTTGAATTTATATTTGGATTCCAACTGAAGCACTATCATTGATCTATGTTTGTTGGCCCTCAACCAAGTTTTGGAGAACCTTGGTCGTGTTTGACCAATTTTAGGACTTCGACAGGCTGGTCGAAGATGGAGCACCCAGGTGAAGTGGAGATCGTGGTATCTCGCCCCCTTTTACGGGATTTTTGTGTTTAGGATTTATGTAATGGGTATGGGATGTTGACCCATGGGTTTACCTATGCTTTGGCCTGTTTTGTAATATTTAAATATGGAGCTAAGCAATGTAAGAAGTAGTAGTCTATGTGTGAGGCTTAGTGCAAGTATTTGTAATTGGCTTTGTGCATACTGTGTGTTAAGACTTGCAGAGCTAAGCGAAAGTGATTGTAAAAGGATTTGTACACAGACTGTGTAGAGGCTTGGTGCTTGAATCTAACTCGGGGAAGTAGGATTTGGCAAGGTGCACAAAAATATCCTATCCTATGCAGAGTTGGCTTTGTGGCTTTGTGCATGTAAGAAGATTGGAAGAATCTAATAAAATAGGAGAAGAGTTGGTGGACATAGCCCCATGCTAGGGTGAACCACGTATAGTTTGTGTTGTGGTTGCTTTATGTGATGTGGCTGATATGTTATTGATGTGATTTATGCTTAGTGCTATAATATTTGTGTATGTTAGATGCACTTGATGTAGTAGCTTAGTGCCTTATATGTGAATTAATACTAGATATACTTTGATGCTATGTGATGAATGGTTAGATATATTTAGATCTTGATGAATACTGCATTGTTCTGTAATTAAGGTTTAACTTGCGATGTGAATAAGGGTTAAAGACTAATGCATATTATTGGCTAAGTGCTTTCTTAAAGTGTTGTAATCACATATCTATGTCCTAGATAGGTTGTAGACACTTGAGTCCTACAACTCCCCCTAAATCTACCTTGGGTGAGACTTCATCTGCTTCACAGGTGTTTCCTAAAGGGACGATAGTTAGGGTTTTGTTGGTGCGATTTTGAAGCATTGAACGTTGGGTCTACTCCTGTGCCAACAAATGGTTCTATTGTTGGGACCTGAAACTGTGATTGTTGGGAACTGAAGAAAAGAGAAAGCTATGTGTGTAGATTTGTTGCTATAGTGCGCAGTATTCTACTTGACTTGTGAATCTCTGTGTTAAGAAGGGAATCATATCCGAAGAAAAGAGGTAAGATCTTAAAGCTTTGTGCTCTGATAAAGGTAAGATAAGTGGAAATTTTTGTTTTGAAAGAATGGATCTAGGTATGTTTGATAGATTTCGCACTAGTCTGAAAACTAGGGCACAACTAGAAGAGAGAAGATTTTATATGAATATATTTGATAAAGTTAATGAAATATATGTTATTCCTATGCATATAAATAATTTTTGGACTAACAAGTGGATGCAGGATCGCAGAAATATTTTTTTGCAGGTCCATCACTGCGATCCTAATGCGCAGTATAGGAAAGGTTGGGGATTGTTTAAGAGAAAGATAGGACTGACTCTCTGTTATAGTTACAAAAGACCGGGACATATTGCTAAGGAATGCCCTGGTATGGGTCCTATTTGTCTTTGTTGTAAAGCTATTGGTCATGAAGTTTTGGATTTCCCTAGAATGATTGTTAAAGTTCAGAAGATGAACATGAAACAAGAAAACCATGAAGAAGGTCAAGAGACTAAGGATATGCTAGAAAACAAGAAAGAATCAGAGGTTATGTTATTGCTGATTAAAGAAACACAGGATGATCACATAGACATCAATTTACCAGAGATCTTAAAAGAGAAGCAGTGCATAGAAACAAGAATAGGAGACTTCGACATAAACTATGTATTGGATGCAGAAACACAGGTGAACGTTATGCCAGAAAGTACTTGAGAAATTTTGGTAAAGCCTGTTATGATTCCTTCATTGGGAGGAATAGGATTATTTAAAGGAAAGATGATAATCCTATGTGGAATACTTACTCATGTACCTATGAGTGCTCATGGAACATTGATAGAAGAAGAATTCAAGGTCATTAAGTTTCTTGAGAACAACGCTCCTTTTTCACTTTTGTTAGGAAGGACTTGGATTGAGAGAGATTAGATCCGAAGGAAAGAAGAAGAGGAAGCTATAGAACAGAAAAAACAAGTATTAAGGGATTTCATGGCTAGGAGAATAGAACACTTAATAGAAGAACAAGAAGACAAGTCAAAGCAACTGAGGGCCAGAGACCTGGCTGTCGAAATTGAAAGAACGCAAGAAGGCTTAAAAAACTTATCCATGCAGAAGAGAAAAACACCTACTTCAGAAGCAGTAAGAGAAGAATTATTACCCTCGAACCCTATGAAAGAACCTCGGTAGTGTGAAGTTACTATGCTAAGAGAAGATAAGAACAAAAATGGAAAGAGGAATCCAGAGACACAGATCACATGAAAGAAAGCAAGAAATCTCAGTAAGAAGAAAGCAAAGCTAGAAAAATTGTAGGAGGTTCCAGAAAGGACTTCATAGAAGGAAGGCTTTCAGAACTTGAACCTCGTCAGAATATCAGAATAGCGTAGACTGGCACTTTGCCAGGGCGAATAAATATGACCGTTGGAGGTATCCTGACCGTTAGAATGATGCTCTAGAACGGCTAGAAATACAGTTATTGCCGAAAATATATCCATTGGATCATTGGGACCATGCCATAACAGATGGAATAGTATTTATTGAGGCATTCCTGCTCATTGGAGGAGCCCATTACAACACTGTCTATTTAATCCATCGAATGTCTTACCGGGAAAACTTTTGAAAATTGTGATTATCCAAGCCCATAGAGAACTGATTGCTACCGCACTGTGCATTTGTGACCTCACCAACTGATTTTTTTACCTTGAGCATCGGTTCACCTATTTTAGATATAAGATCTAGAGCGTGCATGTCGGACGTCCTTAGCATAGTAGATAAATTTGTCGAGGATATCCTAATAGACCTTATGGATGAGAAGGTCATGTCCACAGGAGCATAGGCTTCGTTGACGAGAGGATTGCAAGCATCCCCTTCGTCTGCACGTCGATCTGGGCCATCCCAAAATATGTCATAGAAAATAAGTAAGCACCACGATGACCTGGCGAATGCAAAGCTCATCCCATCGGTCTTTCCCGACTATATCCCACCTCTGGCTGGTGCGGTTAGTCATGACAATGTCCCGAGATATTTCAACTATACATGGATCACTGCGTACCTCCCGAAGGGGATATGCACACTTGGACTGCAGTTGGGACAGATTATGATGCTCAATATCAGTGATTTCAACTTAGGAGACCACAAGAATTATGGAATGCTCGCACAACATAAGTACTTGAAAAAGGAAATGGGGAAGAAGCCAAATATAGTCCCCTAGTCATGGACCATGGACATCACGAGATCAACCATCCTTAATGTGATGAAGATACCGCACTTCGGAAGACATCAAGAGGTTAATGCGTGCGTTAAAATCCTCCTGTCGTGCTTCAATGGTGGGTACCTATGGTTGGATAGGCGCATCACTGTAGGTCCGATGCTGATCCACCAGATCACTGGATTGAGTATGTAGGGACTGGAACCTCAGGACGTTTACCCAGGGAAGGCTGCAGATCACACTCTAGCGTAGCGGATAAAGGACACCTATGATGATGTGGAGAAAGGGAAGCGGGGCTACAAGGTAGCCTCCATCCAAAATGGCACAGTGCGCCTATCTTGTCAATTGATAACAGTCAAGCTCGTCAGGAAGAACAGACTGATGCAGGTCATGGGGTTCATTGTCAACCTCATAAGAAAGTGCATTGAGGGGATGAAGATGAACTGGGCGAGCTACCTCTTCAACCAGTTGGAGAAAGATTTCCACGAAGCACAAGACCAGGGATATGAGTTTCACTTTAGCTAGTTGTCGATTCTCGTTTCCTTTGTCACTTGGGAGATGCCCAAAGGAGAAACCTTCCCTGAAGTTGAGTCATATTAACCATTGGCCACAAGGTTCACCACCTTGTGGTACTCGAGTGATATGTCGAAGCAGTAGCAATCAAACAATGTCTTCCACACTTACTATCTACAGCTCACACGAGCCATTGAGTCATTCCCCCAAATGACTCTGAATACACTCCATCGGTTCATGCCAATAGCGAAGTTCCACGCAGACAGGCACTTAATTTACATCACTGCGCATAGGGATGAAACCAAGGAGGAGCTACAGTCATACTATAAATTAACTAGTGAAGACATGGAGGAGATAAATAAGGAGTGGCCGAATGAATTATTTGTACCAGTTGAACAGATGGAGCTCTCCAACCCCAATATCATTGGAAGTCCTATGGTCACCTGAGAAGAATATGATGGACCCAGTAGTAGAAATAAGAAAAATAAGGAAGAGGTGCAGGAAAAAAACAACGCATTGGAGGAAACTGTGTCAGAGTCACCTAGAGGAGGAGGAGGAGATGACGAAGTAGACCAAAAAGAGGATGAAGGGGAAGAAGACAAGCAGGAACAAGGAGAATTGATACCGCCTAAAGAAAGGTTTCTCGAAAGAAACCCTTGACACGGAAGAATTCATGAGCTAATAAGCCTCAATTACAGACTATACTTTTGGTGGATGATATCAACCTCATCATCGTCACTGTATCAGATACCTCAAGGGACAATGTATGACAGGATCGAGGCAGAGCTCAAAGAGGTACAATAATCTCTCTATTCACGCCACACAGTGTCTATTGCATCGTTTTCATCATGGGGTCTAGAAGTAGGAGATGAGCATGCCAAAATATGCATATTAGCATATGCGATAGAGGCTCACCTTCGTCAAGTACATGAGGAAAAAGAGAAAGCCATAGAGGCCTTGAAGCAAGCAAAGGAGGAAGCCATAGATAAAATTTGGGTTGCGAAGCAAGGGAAATACGACCTTTGAGCAAAGTTTGAAGAGGACAGAGAGCAGATCTAGAGAGATAAAGATAAACTTCCCGGGGAGCAGATTGGAGTTAGAGAAGAAGTCAATCGAGCACTTCACTCCATGCCAGGATTGGCACAGATATAAGAAGAGACAATTGAGAGCCAAGTAGGGAAGCTCGCTGAAGCCATTTAGCAACTCCAAGCAAGAGTAGCAGAACTAGAATTGCAAGTAGTGTCGAGCACTCCGCAGGAAGTGCGAGATCAGAGGGAAGAAACTGCCTAGAGCGTAGTGAAAATAATCAAGGCATTGGATTTAGAATGCAAGAAAATCGATAACTGAAGTGTGCATACCTATGAGTGCCTTGCAGAGGACCCAAAACTAAGAACATTAGAAGCACAACTTCAGGAGGAAAATAAACAAGCATCGACAGTGCAAGTGCAACTAAAACTGATTTCAGTGGTTGAGAAGATGAAAAGGTCACAGGAACATCACACAGTTTAGAAACAGGTCCATTCCATCAATATTAGAGTCATGGAAGTGACCCAGAGACTCTAGATGGTATAGGACGAAGCCTGCACACTTTTTGAGGAGATCGAGGGACAAGGTGCACAGCTGGAGCAAGTGGTCACCACAGTGGAACATCGCTTGGAAGGACCTGTCACCGAGCTAGTTATTCAAGAGTTCATCGAGCATGTGGCTCTAATGAAATAGCAAGTCGAGGCAGCTCGAGCCAAGCGCGAGGCCTTCGAAGCAGAATTGACCAGATCAGAGTGACTCAGGATGAGTCATAGGTGAGTGTTGGGGGCATGTTGGCCCTCGACCAAGTTTTGGAGAACCTTGGTCATGTTTGACCAATTTTGGGACTTCGATAGGCTGTTCAAAGATAGATTGCCCAGGTGAAGGAGAGATCGCAGGATCTTGCCCCTTTTTACGGGATTTTTGGGTTTAGGATTTATGTAACGGGTATGGGATGTCGACCCATGGGTTTACCCTTGCTTAAGCCTCTTTTGTAATATATAAATAGGGAGATAATCAATGTAAGAAGTAGTAGTGTATGTGTGAGGCTTAGTGTAAGTATTTGTAATCGGCTTTGTGCATACTGTGTGTTAAGACTTGCAGATCTAAGTGCAAGTGATTGTAAAAGGATTTGTGCACAGACTGTGTAGAGGCTTGGTGCTTGGATCTAAATCGGGGAAGGAGGATATGGAGAGGTGTGAACAGATATCCTGTACTATGCAGAGTTGTCTTTGTGTCTCTGTGCATGTAATAAGATTGGAAGAAGCTAATAAAAGAGGAGAAGAGTTGGTGGACGTAGCCCCATGCTGGGGTGAACCATGTATATGCTGTGTTGTGGTTTGTTTGTGCGATGTGGTTGATATGTTATTTATTTGATTTATGCTTAGTACTGTAATCTTGGTGTATGTTCGATGCATCTAATATAATATCTTAGTGCCTTATATGTGAATGAATACTAGATCTACTTTGATGCTATGTGATGAATGGTTAGATATATTTAGATCTTGATGAATATTGCGTTGTTCTATAATTAGGGTTTAACCTGCGATGTGAATAAGGGTTAAATACTAATGCATATTACTGGCTAAGTGATTTTTTAAAGTGTTGTAATCACATATCTGTGTCCCATCTAGGTTTTAGACACTTGAGTCCTACAACCCCCCCTGACTCTACCTCAGGTGAGACTTCATCTACTTCGTAGGTGTTGCTGAAAGGGACGATAGTTAGGGTTTTGTTGGTGCACTATTGAATCATTGAACCTTGAGTCTACCCCTGTGTCAAAAATGTTTTTTGGTCGGTGATAGATGATTGTCATATTCCCCAACTATAACAGAGTTTCCTGACATTTATGAGGGTGTCTTCTTTAGTTGATCTGTTGGGAATTCGATCCCAACAACACTTTCTTAAGGTACTCCTTTTCCTGATATTTTCTGAATGCTCTGATCTCATTCAATCTAATACACTGCCTCTCCTGAGATTTTAGGTAGATGCCTCTACACCTCATACTGTGTCTTCTGCGCAACTTACTACATTATTTCTCCTGAGCTTTTAGGATCTCAAAGACATATAATGATAATACCATATTTATCTTCTTGACTTCAATTCCATAATAAAAACTGATCATTTTGGCCCTCTTTGACATGAATTACAATACCATAACATCATTTCCAACATTATCCCCCTTTGGTATTGATGGAAACACAGTAAAACCCCTTTTTCAATCTTAATTGGATTTTACTGATCATTCTCCCCCTTTGACAACATTGAAAAAATAATGGATGTTTCCTTTTAGGGTGATACTCCCCTGGAGGTGATTCCCACCTTGTCTATGAGTCTCTCCCCCTGGAATCATACTTCTACAACCAATCATGGGAAAAATAATAACTCCCCTTGTCTCCTCTTCAAGATAAACAATATGTCATCACTGCAATTTGCTTCTGATTCAAAAAAACTATTTCTCAACTGGAGCATAGATCAACTGTGAAAGAATAATATGCTCTTCCTATAACGATCCTTTGAGAATATGTATTGGCCATGTACCATGAAAAATATTCCTCATAAACAATTCACATAACTTTATTGAGAGAATACATAACCTGCATTGATTCTGGGAAGATTAAAAAAACCCTGCAACAAACCATGTCAGATCCTACATAGATTTATCCCATAAAACCATGTTGCTTTTCTAGTTATCTATTCATTCATTTGTAATCCAAGAGCCTCCTAGTTTCTGTGCTTTAGTACTCATAGGGGTNATATATATATATATATATATATATATATATATATATATATATACGAGGAGGAGTTTCAATAGATCATCAAAATAGCATTGGAAAAATTCTGAGATCATTATCACTCAATTCTTCTGGTTGGTCTATTATTGAATATTCATCATTATTGTCACTATTTTGTGTAACAAAAAATTCTTCATCTTCTCTTTTAGACTTTTCTTTTTCCATTTTTCTGTTATTGGATAGTGGACTATTGATTTTTAGAAAATCATAAAAAACTACCATTGTGTCATATTCTTCTTTAGGAACTCTCCTTTCTTGAGATTGATTCACTTTATATGCAAACCTTTGATTTTTATATTCCTTATTAGAATATTTACCCACCATTCTCCTGCTATTAACTTCATCAATTTCAAGTGCATCATATTTCTTGCTTTGTACTTCAGATTTTCTTTTCCATATCTTCTTATTCCATTTTTTAGGGTTTCCCATATTCAAGGATCACATTGGTGATCTACATTCACTGTATTTATCGCCATAGTTGTTTCATTTTTGGAATTCAATATTGAAGTTTTGTGTTATAACCCTAAATTGCACCAAACATGCATACCTGGCATCATGCCATCTAACTTTCTATCTTTTCCAAGCCATCACTAAACAAGATCTTCTAAAAATCACATTTTTGAAGGTGTGCGTGCCCTACACCACTACTGCCCACGTACACACGCCTGTTGACCCACTACAGCTCGCGTACACTCACAAAATATAGCAAAAAATGGAAATTGCATAGGATACTGGTTTTTGGGCCATTACTTAACCGTTTGACTGCCCATATCCATTTACCCCAATCGTTACTATCTCTTTTGGCCTATAAAAGAAGGGGTTGGGGTCCCATTTCAAAGGGAAGTACGAGAGCAAAGAAACTCTGCCCATTTCATCATTCCCCCTTTGCCCCAATTGCAATCCTTTGCCATTTCCCTGAAGAGAACTGAAGAGGATAAGAAGATGTGGAAGCAGTTGGTGCATGGTGAAGAGGAGCCCAGTACCAAGTTCAAGGAGCAGTGCCAGTCTCATGTTGTAAGTGACTTTTGTGAGATTAATATAAAGAAGCACTTTTTTCATCCCACCAAATGACGTCTTAAACTTATATGATTTGTTTACATTGCTTGTTTATGATGTCTAACCCACCAATCCATATGTAGAATGCATGATTTTAGTTTGTTGTTTGTCTTTTGGTGAATGCAGGTCAGCCTTGGGAGGAGACTTGCAGTTAGGAAACAACTAAGCGCAAAGGGATCGACACCGGACACAGAGTTTAAGGTATGCCTACCAGATCCCTATACCTTGTCTTTTATGTATGATTGTGGGGTAATGTCGGGATAGTTGATAAAAATTAGGAGACTTTAGATGGTTTTCTCTGCCTACACTTTAGACCCTTGGTGTAGTCTGTAGAGGGGTTTTCCCGCTATAGCAGAATTGGCGATCGTACTGGGGAAGCCTCTAGGGTCTTTGGGGATATTTCTTTTTGGGTGCTTTGAATCAGTTTGTTTACTTTTTTCTAAGTTTTTGTAAGCTTTTGTTTCTTTAAGGGAGGTTGGTCTTCCATACCAGTACTCCCTGCCCATGTTGGACTATTTCTTTTTCATTTTTTTGAGGAGTTACAGAGGTGTACATGGCCTACAGTGGTCTGCACGTGTGCATACGTACCCTGCCCTTGAACAACCTACATACATACGCTTGTTGTTGAAGTGTCAGTAGCGTGCCTATTGAGAATTTATTTTTTAAGGAGAGGCAGTCATCCTCTCCCCCATTAGAGGTCACACTTCTCAGGGGTTTTCTTGATCTAGTCCTGGTCTTTGTTATAGAATTCTATCACTTAGGTTTGACTTCAACATAGCTTTCTTTTCATCAAAAAGATTTCTTATTTTTTCTTCGATAGGGTTTTTAGAAAAGTTAGTGAGTCTGCTTTGATCTACCTGTTTGGCATTGTCAGTGACTCCCTGCGATCTGTGTTTGGGCCTGAATTCATTTCTTGATCCTTTCTTTTCATCATTTTTCCCTTTTTTGCTTTAGAAAAGAAAAGAATTCATTTTCAAATTTCTTGTTTTGAAGCATAAAACAAAAAAAATAAATCTTTCATTTCTTTGTTTGGTAGAGTAGTTTAGGTTAGTTGCTTCATTTACCAAGGAAAAAGAAAGTTTTCTTAAGTTCTTTACTTGTAAACTTAGGACATTAAGTAGCTCATAGTTGAGCGAAATCTTGTTTTAGGTTTTTATTTTCAAAGATCTAAGAAAAGTAGTTATGAAAAGCTTGGTGAAAGAGTTTCAATTAGAAAATATTTATTTGTGAAGAAAGAAGAACTTTTGTTTCTAGTATCATATTATGCTCTTCTCTTTCGTCTCTTAAAGAACATCACTGGTTTGACTTTCATTCCTTTTGACTTAAGACAACCACTAAAATTAACGCTTAATTAAAAGTTATTAGACTTTGTGTTTGAAGGGTCCATCAATTTAGTCTAGGCTAGAGCCTTGATTTATGATTGGAGAGGAAACTCTTCAAGGCTAGAAAAACAAACATAAGAGTCTGATCTAGGGAGTGTTTGAAAGTCCAGTAACTGTAAAATTTATTCAAGACCCCCCTCTAACACAGGGGCTAAACACGAGGTCGTGTGTGGAAAGGTAGCGTAGATAACCCCTCCAAAGTCGGACCAAGTGTAGTGGGGAACACATATAGAGGGATTATCTTGGGATTTCGTTGATCGCATTTTCCATGGAGCTTCGTGGATCTCGAATCTGTTCGAGGTCCTCAGTTGTCTTCTAGAACACTTGCTTTCAATACCCTTGATAGGTTTTGGGCTTGATATCTTGCTCATTGCGGTCCACCCGACTGTCGACTGTACCCGCCTGGTGACTGTTCGCGCACTGGCAACTTAGTTTCCTTTATCTTAGTGACTTACACAGGTGACTGTGGGGGTATACAATGGTACCTAGGGTAGACATCAAGCCACACTTTTCAGAGTATACCCAGAGGGTGCTTCTGTATTTGAGTTTCACTTGCACCGGTAAGTTTCTCTAGTGTTGGCTATTGTAACTATTCTTCCAACTAGCTAGTGATCTTCCTTTCTTATCTCATATGAACCTCTTATAGTGTGTGATGGTTCTTAAAATTATTATAGAAATCCCTAGTGTTTCATTGATATTCTCACACAATGGAGGATCAGGAGCTCCGTTGATCGCAAAGGATTTTGGGCCTGCCATCGGTTGATCTCAAGCCAACCCCACCACCGCTAAGGCGCAAACTAGATTAGAAAGGGTATTTTGAGGCAACTGGGTTACAAGAAACTGAGCCTGACTCATCTCCGAGAGGAGAGAATTTGATTCAAGAGGAACCAATCATTTCTGACCTTGGAGCAGAAGCTCTTGGTATGTATAACTCTCCAATCACTAATCTATTGATGCCCATCGTCGTATAGGTTCAACCTTACAGGTGTTAGGTAGTGTCACAAGAAACGATGGAAACAAATGTTGCTACTTCCTCATGGAATACTCATATTCCCTCTATGAATTTCACTACAGGGGGTGTTCCACCTCCTAACCAATCGTTTCTAGTTTGAGACACTATGGTCTTGACTACCTCTACCTTGGGAAATGGTCTGATTCCGTCTATGGCAATGATCACTGCTCCGTTCACCCAGAGTGCGATAGGCCCTCCATTCTCATACGGGATACCTGGCTTCGACACAAGCACTGTAATTTCCTACTCCACTCTACAGACTTTAGGTATCAGGGCAAGGAGCTCTAACACTCATCTGGAAGGATCCATAAGGGGTACTTCATCTCCCTATAATAATTTCCCTTACAGAGGGGTTCATATACCTCCTTTGTCCGCTTTGCTCGGTGGTGCTTACCCGCATTCCGATGGGCCGAACGTAAACTATAGTTCATTTGGAGCAGGTAGTCAAGGAATTCCTTCTTATAGCATGTTTGTTGGTTCGACACCGTTCTATTTGTTTGGTTCATTTGGTAACAACACATTCTCTTTAGCTTCCACCTCCACTGGGAGCAACCCCGGTTATGGACAAAACAATCCTATGCAAGGTACTATTCCTGCACAGGGGGAAAACTTAGGAATTCCTTCCTCACAAGGACCTTGGAATCCATGGCAGGGATCAGTTCCCTTGTCATGGATGTCAAACAGGGGAAACCCCTTCCATAGCCAATGGAATCACGGGCAAGGATCAACACCTATGCCCATCGGATCGACATGGGGCAACCCTTCCCAAAATCCTTGAAATATGACGCAAACCCAACCCTTTTTGTCCTATTACGGGAGTCAGTCGATGACGTCTCAACAAGTGAATAATCTATATGCTGGTCATGACCATGGCTATTACCAGAACCCTAGCCAACAACCCAAATTTTCCTGGCAACCTGGTGCCAACCAAACTCCAGGCTCCTTTTCCCCTAATTATAATCAGCAACCCAAATTACCGTTTTTGGCAAAATTTCACTTGCCAGACTTGACAAGGTTATTAAACAACCCCATCTGTCACGATCCACGTTGGCCTCTGATGTTGACCAAGTTTCCTTCGGACATCCCAAAGTTCTAGGCTAAGCCTAATGAAGATCCAGGTGATCATGTGACTACCTTCCACCTATGGTGCTCATCCAAATCATTGAGAGATGATTCCGTCTAGTTGTGTTTGTTTCAAAGAACTCTCATTGAGAGTGCTGCAAAATGGTACATCAAGCTCGACCACTCAAGATACTCTTCCTTCGACGAATTGGCAATGGATTTCTTAAACCATTTCCAATTACCTATGAGATACAACGCCGACATCAAATTGCTGGCCAAGTTTGAGTAGAAAAAGCGTACCATATCTCGATCACATCCAAGAATGGAGACGTCGGAAGAGTTTGATAAAAGTGCCAGTCCCACTAACATTCTTGCTTGAGTGTTTCCTTAAGTCTTTGGTACCCTATTTGTCTAAAGACGTCACAATGTCGGGGGTCTTTTCAGAGGAAGATGCAATAATGAGAGCCCAATAGCTAGAACTGATTTACTCTCAATCTAGTTTACTTTACGAAGTTTTTCTAGATGCATCGCGGTCGATACTTGACAAGACCAGATAGAGATCTGGACCACATGCCGATGGTATTGTTGGTTCAACGCAAATGAAGCTC